>BBXU01002650.1:0-49748 GCA_001598975.1 Parachlorella kessleri
TTGCAAGGAAACCTTGCTTTTGGGGTGTGGGGTTGTTGCGTAGGGGGAGTTGTCTCTATGAGCGTGGAAGCTGTAATTTGTTGGTTGTCGGGAAAGTAGGCTGGTTCTGCAGGAAGACTTGACCAGGGTGCGGGTTATGTGATGACCGTGCTGTTCCTGGTCTTGTTGGGCCGCTTATGCAGCCTCGTCATACTTTTTGCAAGTAGGTCAGTTTGAACCAAAAGCGGCTTCTTTCCCTTGTTCGCCCTTGCTTGCCGCATAGGACCTGGCTCAGTTGCTTAGTGCTTGTTATTGGGGGCATGCAGTGCGAACTGAGGAGGTTTAGGGGTGGACTGTGCTTGACTGGCGCAAGCAAACGTCGAGCTGCGGTTGTATAGGATGACCAGCAATTGGCTGCCTGTCGTGCAGGAGCTTGCTGTGACTGCCATGGGTGACACCCAGTTTGTGCCTGACTACAACTGGCTGCGGCGCCGCACCTACTGGCTGCGCTATTAGTTACGCAGCCCAGCAATAGGCCTCTCAATGTAGCTTGGGCAGGAGCCTTGTGTAAAGCTGCGTTAACATTTGTTTGCGGTCGAGCCACAGCTAACGCAGCGGCCGGCTGGTGGTAGTGGGGGCATCCCCGCTAGCTGGGCTTCTCACCCAGCGTGTAGGGTGGACAGGGGTTAGCAAACTGCAGGGAAGCAACAGTAAGCCTCCATACAGAGCTGCTGCTGCACAGCTGTGTAGATGGCCGAGTTTGTGGGCCCCGGGCTGAGGTTAGTGTGCCATGGGGGAGGAGTGATATGGGGCCTGTGGTCCTCTTGTGACACTGAAGGAGAGGTAGTAGGGCTGTGGGGGGCAGCCCACCAGTGACACTTGGGGGCGGGAGGTGCTAAGCAGTTGTGGTGTGGTGTGCATGTCCAGGGCCGGCTGAAGCTGGCAGGGGTGCCAGCCACAAGTGGACTAGCAAGTGCTACCTTTGGGTGCTGTTATTTTGGGTGGCGCGTACAGAAGGTGGAACAGTATTTGTAAACCCCCGATACACAGCTTATGTCAGGGCCGTGTTGGTCCTTGATAGATAGGACAAGCAGACAAGCGCGGTTTCTCTTCTTTCTAAGCCAAGCAAGAGTGGGTCAGCAATGCCGGCACACCCAGCGTAATCTCCGTTCCACCCCAGGAGCCATTGGCATGCTCATAACATGATCTGCATCGTGACACCAGATGGTTACAAGCACGCATTCAGTCCCACCTTCATCACACAGCAACAACTGGTATGCAGGCATGCACATGACAAACGCAATCCTGCAAGGCATCATCTCAGGCAAGACACAATGCATTACTGCATAGAACTCTGTCAGCTCAGTACACCCATACCTCCACTCTCCTCGCACTACCTGCAACGCTAAATAAAGGCATCAGTTGGGTGAAGTATGTAACCTTCACGGCCAAACGAGAGCCAGAATCCTAGTCTGGAACACTTCCAATGAATGCACGCCGTGACACAGCATCTAGGCTTCCCCAGATGACGTTTACTCTAATACCAAACTAGCCCTATCAGCCCAGCTCAACGCTCACTCCCTGTTCGCACTACCTGCCACCCATGCTACTAATCCAAACTAGCCTCAGCAGCAATGAGAGTCAGCCATCCAGCTCGGCAGGCACATCGACCACATTCCACTGTTACCCTGGGCCCGGCTTAGTCACCACCTGTTATGGGAGGGGAGCAGGGGTGGGGCACCACGGCAGGGGAGGGAAAAGGGGGAAGGGCGCTAGGGTATCAAGCAACAAGGGGAGAAGGAAGGGGAACACCTCACGCCAGAGGGGCTCCAACGCCACCCGTCAACAGCACGTGGTTACCGGCACGGCTCTGCAAGGGGCGGGGATGCACAGCACACATAGCGCACAAAAGCACAACAACAACGTCAGCACGCTCGGCACAACGACCAGCACAGGACGCATGCAAGCTGGGACTCGCGCTCGCGTCCTGACTGCTGCTGGCGGTCCCACAGCGCCCGCCCAGCCTTCACACCTGGCGGGCTGTCCAAGCCTACCCGCACATCTGGGAAGGGGGAGGGGGGGGGGGGTAGGGAGGGAGTGGGAGGGGAGGGAGGGGTTCAAGGAGGGAGAGGGATGGGAAGGGAAGGGAAAGCCAGGAGTGGAAGGGGGCAGCAAGGGGATAGTCCCAGTACTTCTTCTCCACAGCCGCATCTTCAATACCTCCTCCCAGCTTCTAAAAACTTGCACTTGTCATCGCGCCACGCCACGCAAGGCCCGGCGCTCGCCAACAGACCAAGCCCGGCTCCCACCCCGCCCCAGCAACGTCTCAAAGTCTCCGCCGCGCTCACGGCCAGCCAGCTCCACCCCCCGCCGAAGGCAGCGACGGCCCGCTGGGGGCAGCACCGGCGGCGGTGCCCGCGATTGACGGGATAGGCGGCAGCGCGGATGCCGCGGTGCCCGTGGCGGTGGTAGTCGCGGCGCTGGTAGCTGCCAGTGAGCCGGGCGGCATGCCCGTGGCGGTGGCAACCGCTGCGCCTGCCATGGCGTTCGTCTGCTGCTGCGCGAGGAGCGCGGCGAGGGCAGCTGCACCGAGAGGCTGAGGGTCGGGTGGGGCCTGCACAGGCAGCAAGCTCCTTGTCCCAGTCGCAAGTATATGCTGTGACACACCAGTAGCTAACGCCTGCCTCGCGGATTGTCCGTCGTACTCAATGCGGGGAGCACAGCAGAACCCCTGCCATTCCCTCCAGCTTTGCACCATGCAACAGGCAAGCCAAGTCGCAGCTGCGCGTACATGCCTGAACAGACCCATATCCAAGCAGAGCACCTCCCAACCATTACTCCATCCCCACCCAGAGCAGAGCTGAACCCTTGTTCTGCCTCACTCACCCCGTAGGGCGGGTTGTAGTCCTTGGGCCGCTTGATTTTCAGCGCAACCCCCATGTAGGGGATTCCATCCAGGGCCAGCCCACAGGTCGCGTCCATGATGTCCGCAAACTCGATGAAGGCAAAGCCCCGCTCGGGGGTAACCTGCAGGAACAGAAGCACACCTGGAACATGATGCAGATGCGTACAGCAATCGGGGCGCTCAGCGCTGCCCCGCAGTGTCTACAAACTCAGTGTTAACACGACCACTTCTGGTGGCCATTGGAGTGGAGGCGTGGAATGAGAGTTATCACCACGCACAGCCCAGCAAGCAACAAACCAAACACACGCACATCAAGCACACTCGTACCGTGCACTGGATGATGGGCATCTTGCCAGTGGACCGGCAGAGCCCCAGCGCCACCAGCGCCTGGTTAAGGAAGGTTTGCAGCTGGTAGTCATAGCAGGGCGTGGGCAGGCTGCCCACATACAGCCGCCGGGCGGGGCGCGTGGCCTGGCTCAGGCCGGCTGCCTGCAGCGCACATTGGGCAGGGAAGGAGGGGTATTAGGCGACTGAGGACAGGCAGTGCAAAGACAGGATGCCCACACAACGCCGCCGGGCAGGACGGAGGGCCTGGCTCAGGCCTGCTCCCCGCATCGCGATAGGAAGGCCTCGCAGAGGAAAGGGGCACGTCCGTAGGCAAGGCCAAGGGACTGCACACCGTGCATCGAAGCCAAGATGGGCGGCGACAGACCCCAGCTAACCTGCTGCAACAACACAGCCAGCACACCAGTTTGCTTGGGACACCCGCGCCCCCACCTGGGTGCCGCCGCTGAGGTTGGGGATGAGGTAAGGGTTAGTCAGCAGCGGGTTGAGTCCGCCCGGCAGCGACGACAGCCCTCCCAGCCCGCCCGCCAGGCCCGCGCCTACCAGCCCGGTACCAGGCAGCGTCGGCACAGTCAGCCCGGGGGTGGTGCCCGTGGCCAAAGAGGTGGTAGTCGTCAGCGGCGCAGGGCGGACGTAGGGAAGGGGTTCGCGCGAGCGGCTGCGGCTGGGGCTGCCGCGGCGGGGCGGAGAGCGGCGGCGCGGGGAATAGTCGCGGCGGTAGCGGCCCTTGGACCTTGACCGTGACCTGCAGGAGGTACGGTGAGCAGGTGGGTACCACAGAGGCTACAAAATGGCAGGCGGTGTGGTGAAGGAAGAGCCTATGGGCCTAGGGTATCAAGCACGAGAGTGGCACGGCTTGTGTGCAGGTTGAGAGCCGCTGCCTTTATGTTACGGTGCTCACTCCAACCCAGCCAAACCACGGGAGCTGAAGGCCTCACAATCTTCTCCTCACCCGCATCGAATAAGCACAAGGGCGCCCCATGCAGGGTCTCTCCCCAGCCCCATACCAGCTTTGTAACTGACTGCGCACCTGCGGTCCCTTCTTCGGTCCTTGCTGCGTTCCCTGCGCCGGCGCCGCGAGTCGGAGCGCGAGCGGCGGTGGTCTCTGCCTGAGCGCCGCTCCCTGCTGCGCTCCCGCACGCGGCGGCTGTCAGACCTGCAGGCCCACGCAGATACTACTAGACAGTCAGCCGGAATCGCGAGCGCTCACGCCAACCGCATTTCTGTTGGGTACCATGTGGCAGAGGGAAGTGGCACAGCAGACTGGCGGCTGACCCGCAATCTGTTCATTTACTATCGCATAAAACCCCTAACCCTTGTACTGATGTAGCAGGTCAATATCTGGGGCATAGCCTGGCCCCTGATCAACACCGACCTGCTCCTCTCCCGGTGAGCCTTCCTGCTCCTGCTCCTAGACCTCTCTCGCCGCCTGTCCCTGCTGGGCTCCTCATCCTTGGTCCCGTTTTCCTGCCCTTTTTCGTCCTCCCTCGCTTTCACAGCCTCGTCCTCCTTTTGAGGCTCTGCTGCGCCCCGTGGACCCGCATCCCCGGTAAGCTCGTCAAGCTCGGCAGCAGGAGAGTTTTCGCCGTTCTGCTGGGGATCCGTACCGCTTGTGGGATCCTTTGGTGATACAGCCGGGGCGCCTGCCTCAACTGGTTCAGAGCCGTCAGCCATGACTGGGTCTTAACCAGGTTAGCGACTGAGGCCTCCCCTCTCCACTAGATAGGTTCTGAATTGCTAACTTGAAACATCATGAAACATCACCTCCGGGTGAGCCTTGCCTTGCCTCCCGCCATGATTCGTCATGATGAAGACAAACTCCTTTCACGACAGCCTGGTCGAAGGATTGGAGCAAACTTTCCTTTTTCTTCATAGAAGTTGCCTCACCTGATCGTTGGCTATCTACGAGACCGCGACGGCCCTACTGATCAGCACGCCTCCAGAGGTACCAGCCCATGGCGTCACCTGGGCCGCAGCTCAACTCCACCCTGCAGCGCTCCATACGTGAAGAGTTCGACCGGCTCTGCAGCAAGGACCGCAAGCACCTGGTCCTTCAGGAGTTACTGAAGCTGCGGTTCGCGCAGGTGCCCATAGCCAACCTTGCCGTCCTGTGGGTGCTGGACAGGTGGGTGCTACACTTTCTACTTCTATACATTCGGACTGCTTGCCCAACTTAAGCTAGGTACAACTGTGTTTTGCTACCTCAAGCGCTGCTCACAGAACCATATGTATCCAAGCTGGCGCCTGGTCAAACCCCTGCAGGGACCACGACGGCAGGGTGACAATGGATGACTTGTTCAGCCTAGCAGAGCTCTGCCTGCAGCGGTCCAAGCTGTACCAAAACTTTGAGTTCCAGGCACAGATGCGCGGCTACTGTACGTTGCTTTTGTGGCAGGCGATGTGTGCACCCAACGGGCAGCAAGCATTTGTGCAGTGGTGAGTTGTTTAGAAGCATGCTAATCCCAACGGTTTTAAAAAAAACCGGCCCATACCAACACGGCGCTTGCCTGCTACAAGTACCAACAGGCATGTCTAGCACAGTGGATACCTGGCCTTCCTTCCTGCAGGATTTGTTCATTGCTCTTGGAAGGCGACGGTGCCAAGCGCTTCCGGCGGTATGGGCAGCATGCCAGCTATGTGAATATTGACATAGTGGAGGCGCTGCACCATTTGCTACGGCTGCAGGTAAGGCAGGCTCAGTTGTGCACTTTCACGACTGAACCGCTCCTAGTCTGGTGCTTGAGCCCGGCTTCCCGGGGAAGTCCGAATTGTAGAGCACCATATGTAGTCTAAAAGCTGGTAGCAGGAATATCGAGGCTGGATGAAGGATGAGCCCTAGAACGTAGACACCAAGAAGGTTTCATCATCAAAGCAGACTATGGCTTCCCTCTGCAGGAAACCAACGGCCTTGATTTCCAGTCCTTTGTGGACTTGTTGCAGCGGGCAGGCGAAGAGAAGCAGCTTATGGACTTGAGTGATGAGGAGATGGACGATTGGGTGCCGCTGGAGGTGCTGCAGGACTTTTTGGGCAGCATGTTTGGCGGCATGTCGCGGCTCATGAATGACATATGGCCGGCGTCTGAGATGACAAGCCTTGGTGAACTCTGATGGGAACCATGTGGCTCCGGCCACATTTTGTGCTATAAGTCTCAGCGCTCACATTGTGACTGCTTCATTAATTATTTCATATTGACAAAACTCTGCTCTTTCGTGCTCCTGCTCCACCTTCTACATGCTTCATTTGTTACATCTTCCAGCTGTTCTGTGCCATGCACACATGGGTGCTGCGCTTCAACCAAGCCATTTTGCAGAACACGATTCCCGGTGTGGCCTTTATTTGTACTTTTGCGTGCCTCTGCAAGCTTGTACTGCATCACCACCCACCCAGCTGCTACAATAAAACAACAATACAATGCTTCGTGCGTGTGGCAAACATACACGGCCCCAAGCTAGGAGCCACCTCCATGGTAGTCCGCCCCGGCCCCATACTTCCAGTTGTCCAGCGTTCTGTGGATGCGGTACCGCTGCTTTGGTGGCAGCCTCTCCACCCACCCCGTGCCCACGCCCTCTGCCAGCCTGTCTAGGGCTGTGTAGAGCCCCAGGGCAAGAAAGTGCAGGGTCCACTCAAGGACAGGGGAGATGCCAACGTGACCCAGGATGCGAGGGACAAAGGGTAAATCGCTGCTAAGCTGGCGAAGCATGGTCTGGCCCAAGCCGCGAAACTGGATGACATCCTGCAGGAAGGGCTTGAGGGTGCCCTCCCCCATCTGGGACATGGCCTGCAGCAAGAAGACAGCTAATAACCAGTAAGTGGTGGCGGTAAAGCAGGTCGGCCACGGCCAGGAGGTACACAAAGCACCAAGTGGTCACAATCCTTCCTTTCCGGTGCAGATCTGGCAGGTCAGTAACCTCCATCAAGGTTACCGACTCCTTGCAGTAACTCCAAAATAAAAAGCAAGAGCAAGCTTCGGACCTGGAAATTGCCGCCCAGCAGCTTGTTGATGAAGTCGACATCATAATTGCGTGCGGTAGCTGGAATGCTCATTGCCCGCTGCAGCATCCAGGCTCCGCTGAGGGCAGGGTTGTAAGAGTTGATCAGTGCCAAGCTGTTCCTGCAGAGCTCAGACAGAAGGATAGGGCGACATCCATATTCAAATCCAAGGCTTTGGCCTTGACAATTAAGTTGAAGTGGAAAGATTTGGCATGGACTGGTGTGCAGGCAGTCATGCCGCGAGGACCCCAAAAATTTTGTATGTTTCACAGATGCTGCATGAGAAACTAGTACTAGGTGTGCACTGCATGCAGCACTGTGTTCTTGGCTTGCCTGTCCAGCACGTCCGCCTCAACCGCTTCCTTCACAGCGCACGTCAGGCGGCGGAGGTGCCTTGTGAGCGCCCCAAAGCCGCCAAAGCTCAGCGGCGATTGGATGCCACTTGCATCCCCCACCTGCAGTACCCTGTAATCAGCAGTATTGCTGCTTTAAATAGGCGCTCTAGTTGCAGATACACGGCAACCATGACTTACTTTGTATCGGACATTGTTCCTGCAGTTCCTAGTGACAAGGAGAGGGTGCGCGATACTCACCTATCAAAGGCTGGTCTGAGGGGGCTCTCTTTGTGTGTGGGGAAGCAACCGAAGAGAACCCGCAGAATTTCAAGCTGGTCCAGCTCCACACCCTGCACATAGGAAGTGCAATCGTGGTTGCTCCTATTCTATTGTTATGTGCTAGGTGGGTACGTATCCCCTACTGAAACAGCAGCAACAAGAAGCACGCCGACGCCACTGTTAAGGTACCCTCAGCGATGCATGTAACACTGGCCTTGCCTTCCAGGCCTGCTCTTGTCCAGCTGCATCTTGTCCCAGACCAGCAAGCAACTGATCACGAGAAAAATAGGCTATGTACTTGACGTGCCACCTGGCACCAACTCTTGACACTTTCAAACTCATGTTGTTTCTCAAATCCTTGCTGCATACCTGGTACTGTGGCATCAGTCGCCAGTAGTCCTCAAGCAGCGCTTCTAGTGAAGGGCGATCAGGGTGGGCGTCTAGGTAGGAGAACATGTACGTGGTCCTGTCATGGGGGCCGCTGCCTGCCGGGAAAGCCTCCCAGAAGTACTGCAGATGTGTGGGCCGGGCTACACTACCCAGACTGCTCCCAGTGTTGCTAGGACTGCTGCTGGTGGGGCTGCTTGTGCCGCTGCTGCTGTTGCTGTTGCTGTCCCTGTTGCTGCTGCCGGGGCTTTGCTGAGAGCTTGGCGGCTGGCTATTTTGCTTGTCAATTTGGCTGGGGCTGAAGGTGTATATGATGTCCCCTGCATCAACATGTGCCAACCCTGTCAGTGCAGTTCGCCTCTATCTCAGGACTGTTCGCTTTGTCTGCCACCATTAACATAGATAACATACAAATTATCTCACGACCCCGCACACACAGGTCATGAGCTTGGGAGCCTGCTGCCTGAGACTTCATGGCCTTGGAGCATGTCCGACATTGTCTGCTTGCCTACACAAGTGTCTGGCAGTACCGCCGGATGGTTCCATGGGCACCCACCTCCCACCTTCATTCCATGGCCCTGTCATACGCTGGGTGTCAGCCACAGCCCCTCCCAGCACATTACTCACCTGTGGTGTTCTCTGGAAATCCCCTGGCGCATGTGCCCACCACCAGGCACACCCCATCCGGCTTCTGCCCAAACCGGACCTGCCGCACGATGGGGCTGGCATGGCCCATGCAATCCAACACCAGCTTGGCTGTCACTGTGCTTCTACTGCTCCCAAGGCTGCTGCCACTGTCACTGCCACCGCCGTTGTGGCCACCATTGCTGCTGCTGCTGCTGCTGCTGGCGCCACCCTTACTGCTGCTACCCGTCCCCAAGGTGCCAATGCTTAGGCGCACGCCATTGGGTGCCACAACAATACCAGTCAGGGGTGCGCTCTCGAGGATCCTCCCACCAAGCCCTTCAAACCGCTGCCGGGTCTGCAAATTTGTATATACAATATACAGCGTGGAAAAAAAAACCATATATCAGCTTTCACCAGAGGCCTGCCGTCTCCGAGTACATGCTGCTTCCCTCGCAAGTCTAGCCCCTGCAACCTTGTCCATGCATGTAGACGGCTGCAGGGCAGCTCAATAACCATTGGAGCTACGCCTCCCTGTATCGCTGCCGATGTGGTGGCACGACAGGTTCCAAGCATGCGCAGGCTTGTTGGGCCAGCTCACTGTACCTCCAGTTACCTTGTCTACCAGCCGGTCGGGCCGCACCCCCAGATTCAGCACATCCCGTGTCCACACATCTGGGCTGCCGTGGAACCCAGCCCTGACAGGGTTGAACTCTGATGAGATGCAGGCCTCAACCTCCTCCTGGGTGAGCACACCCAGGTCCACCTACCAAGCAAGGGTAGAAATAGGGAAGGCGAAAGGGGAGCTGTTACACTTAGAAGCGCCCACTGGAGGATGGAAGCCTAATATAGTGGAAGGGGAAGTCAGCACCCCGCTAGTATACCTCCATTGGTCCACATCATCTACACAAAATGTCGTGGGAGGTCCCGAAAGGAACATTACAAGGGGAGTCACAAGGCAGGGTTCAAGCCAAAGAGGCAGGCAGGCTGAGGTGCAGCCCATGCAAGTCAACCGAAGCTGCCGGAGCAGCTGCAGGCGGCAGGGTACTGAGCCAATCACCAACACCCGCTAGCTACGAGTAAGCCCTGCCTGACCTTGCAGCACCATACCCCTCACCAGCTCTCTCAGCTCGCTGCGAGCGATGTTCCACTCCTGCTCCCGCCCCCTCACAAGCCCCCTCTCCACCACCGCCACCCTGAGGCCTGCCAGCTGGAGCGCACAGGCCAGGAAGATGCCCAGGGTGCCCCCACACACCAGGACATCGTACTGCGGCGCTCCTGGCAGCTTCTCCCCTGTTGTTTTCACAAACTCTGGCTTGGAACCGTAAGCCTGCGGGGTATCAGGGGTCGGTGAAGAGTGAACGGAGTTTGCTGCAGCTGCTCACGCTGCATGAGCACAAAAGGACCCTGGCTGGGAGCCGTATCAGTATGTGATCATCTCCCTGGCAGGTCAGCTGACAGAAATACCTTGCCTTGCGAGTGCGCAGGTCCAGCCAGGCTGCGTCGGCGCGCTTCAGTGCTTCATAGGAGGTGGCTCCGCCAGCTCCACCAGCTGCACTGGCAGCTACTGGGGTTCTTAGTGTTATACAGCCTGGTGTGCCTTCCCAGGAACTTGTCAGGTGCCGTCATCCCACAAAGCGCGGCACCTGGTGCAGGCTGCCCTCGCAACATGTCTGGCCATGACGTTGGCAAGGCTGGGACTACCTTGGGTGCTCTTGGTCCCAGCGCCTTCTAGCTTCTTGAAGATGCGAGCAGTCAGCGTCTCTTCTGATTCTACAACGCCAGGCGCGAGAGCTTGCACTAACAACGATGTTCGTCTTTGTTTAGGCGGGGCTTGGGTCCTGCAACCAGCCCAAGGCCTTCCGATGGCCTTGCAGCAGATTGCAGTCATCCTGACTTCAAGCTTACCGCTTGACTTAGGCCGTGATCTGGTCTCAGTTCCCATCCTTGCGCCCTCTGTCTACGCAGCAGGCAGGGCAGAGAATGCAAGACTGAGCGGCCTGCCCCATCGCGTAGCATTCCCTCGTTTCATGCCTTATGCGGACATGGGTTTGATCTATCAGCTAGCTGCACGATCAGGCTTGTGCCGAGCTCTCCGGTTGCAGGACCTTGCAGCAGCAACCGTCTCAATACCTGTACAGCTCACAAGCTTAAGGTCATATTCTACCCTTAATAACCATGAAGAGGAGGTATGCTGAGCATGTTGGGTGCAGTCAAACCTTGACAGCGTGCTTTAGGACTCGGGGTCTTGAGGTTCCGAGGGACGTTAGAAAGAGTGGAGGCAGGGTGCTGTGGACACCCGTCAGGAGCTATGCAGAGTTGGAACGTGAAAAGCTCCAGGTCTATGGGTCGTACCCTGGGGCGCTTAGTGAGCTGCTACCCTGCTCTGCAGCTCCAAGCCATCAATGACAAGTTTGTGGAGGCACGAGATGAGATAGACTATGGTACGTGCCAATATGTTCACTTTATGCGCCGCACATGTCTGCACATAATGGCACGGCCCTCAGAGCAATGGCCTGTGCAAGTGTCACGCTGAGTTTCTGCCTGGGTGACTGGGATTGAGCAACAGCCCTGTACTTGGCCACAAGGTCCCGATGCCAGGAATCAACTCACCAAGGCTTGCATGCGCTCTGCAGCAATGGAGGATGCTGAGACTGTCTACTTTAACGAGTCCGCGAACGATGGTGAGCTTGCCCCTTTGCCTTGTTCTGGCAGTGCGCCATCGTTGGTTGTCCGTTGTTTCAATATTTATTGAGGGTGGCAGATAATGCGAGCAGGGATGAGGTATTAGGATACTGGGCTGACAGGGCTGAATGCAGAATGAGCCTGAGTCTTGCCTGAATTTCATATTGATAGGAAGGTGCGTACGTAGGTCTATCGTTGTAAATTACACCAGTGCCTTGCTGTCCCGCAAATCTAAGGCCGGGTCATATAAAGCTTTCTGCTGGTTGACTAACTGCATTAGAAGGGCGCCCCCCTTTCTCTGGCAGCCAAGGAGCTGGTGCAGGAGGCGCTCAGCCTGTACCAGGGGCTGCTGGGGAAGTTGTCGCCAGGGGAGCGTGGAAAGCTAGAGCGATCAATGGGGCTGAAGATGGAGCAGGTGGGGGCAATGGGGATAACCTGCCGCCATTACTAAGGATGCCATGAGGGGAGGACGAGGGAGGCAAGTCACCAGATGTACAGCCACAGTCGTTGCTAGTGTATGGCGGCAATTTGGGCGCTGACAGGTATGTGTGTTTTGCTGATAGTGCTTGATGCAAGGTGTGCTGTGGGATGTGTTTGAATGTCTGAGCCAGCCCAATTGTTCAACACCAAGGCCAAGGTTGTCCTAGGCAGGGCGCTAGCGTTAAAGGCAGTGCTCCCTCGCCGGTCATCCGGCGGTTTCTGTGAGCATCGCCGCTGCACACAGCTGCTCTGCAACAAGCCTGGGTGACACTTCACTGGCAGAAGTGCAGCCTTTAGGCCTGCTGACCACTTCTTTTCCGCCTAGCCCTAACCTTGCGCCTGCTCTTCTCCTGTGGCTGCCCGTCTTGGGCTTGGCTCAGACTGCTGCCGCTTTGCCTCCACTGAAACCCGACGCCTGCGCTTGGTTGTGGCTGCAGTTGAAGGCAGAAGCTGCACAACTAGACACCTTACATGCGGACTGACAGGAGGGCGACCTGCGCGTCGTCAACCGTAGAATATCCCAACATGGCTGCCCATGGCCTCCGGCAAGAAGTTATGCCAGAGTGCAAATAGCACCCTGTTCCGACAAAGCCTTTACTAGGTAATCGCACACAGCTGGCTTTGCAGCAACTTTGAAATGTATCAATGGGACAGTGTAACTTAATCTCTGATGCTAACAGCACCGGAAGCCAGGGACAGTGTGGCATGGAACCTGCAATTGTCGCTCACGATGTATGACCATCCGTCCTCCTGCCACAGCAGTACCTACACTACAACCAGACAAGTCACGCTGGCTGGTGCTGGGCTGTCATTGACCATCTTGTTGCATGAAGGGGTTTTCTATGGCTTCTGTGCCAGCTGTGGGGGTAACCAGCATCACCGACGTGCCTCTGCAGACCTGCAGCATGCGAGCGGCATGTCACCTCAATCACGTAACCTATTGTACCGAATTGCAGCCATGTAGACACGGCCTGAAGGGTGCTCCGACCCACAGCGCACCAGCATCGGAAGAGTTGCAATCCAGGCACAGCAGCTCCGAATCAACAACTTCGGGCCCTGAACGATGTCTACGAACACGGATGGGAGCTCCAGCCACTGTTCCCGTGGGATGGCAGAGTTTGGAAGCACTAAGCTGCAGTAGGGACCTACTGGGACCAAGGCAAGTGCCAGCACTTACCACCAGCCCCAGGAATCGTGTCTGGTCTGTGATCCTCAGGGGGTCGTCAGGATCTGCACCCATGCAGCCCACCGCTCAGTCCCAACACATCGCAGAAGAGCTGCCTAGCGTAACTCTGAATGAGCTATGCACGGCATTGAATCGGGCTATGCTACCTCCCACTAATATAAACTTAGGCACACCCCTGCACACAATATGCGAGGCACTCCTGCATGCCAGCCATCTATCTAATCCCACCTGTCCCTCACTGCCACTGTGCCGGTGTAGGGGTGCGCTGCATGCCTAGACCGGGCTCACCTCTCAAGAACTCGGTGGCTTCGTCCAGCACCAGATTGAGTAGTTGGTCATAGCCCTTGAGCACTCCCACGACTGCACAAGGACATGGCCTTCCCCAGCTAGGCAGCTCGAATCAAATCCAAATAGAAAGGAGGGCCACAAAAGCACGCCTAGCATCTGGCTCTGCAGAGAACAAAGGCAAGCCACAGCGCACAGCCAGCACAACACTCCCAGCCGGGTCTTGCCTTCTCTGCCGCCGGCGAGTTTGACCTGCAGGCAGTGGTGGTACACACGAGGCTGTGGCATTTGCAAGTCAGCAGTGGGCAGTGGTGCTGTGTGGCAGGCGTCAGGTATGGCACTTGCACACAACAGTGAGCAGTGGGCACTGCTGAACGCCTCTGGCTGCCTACCCGTAAGCTCTTGTCCACGAACTTTGCGAGGTCCAAGGCATTTTCCTTCTTTGACATACTGGGACTTCTCTGTCCTAGCCTCGGGTATCTCTTTCCTTATGTCCTTAGCGAAATGATGGACCTTGGGAGAGATGGTCAGCACGCACCAGGGGAAGACGGATAGAGGATATCTCTGTCACTCCGATTGATCAATGCAGACATGCTCAAGCAATCACACTCTGATTTTCAGCTTGAGCAGGTTCCAGCCTGGCTTGTACTGCTTCACAGCATTGCACGCGCAAGATCTCTTCACGGTTATATTCAGCACTCTGACTCTCAGAACTTGTGCACACAACTATATATCTTGGTAAAGCAGCAGCATCAATGGTCGCAAAGGTGTAGGAGTGAAAGGCTGGGCACATGGCCTCTCAGCATGGTGTAGAACCACGGGAGGTGGCCTTTGCAATCCAGCCGCAGCAGCAGTATGCCTTCCACCTCAGGCTGACGCCGCAGCTGCTGGAGTCTCTTATCAGATCCCAGGAGCATGCCGAGCCCATCTCCATCCACTTTGGAGACGCACCCAGTGAGAATGTGAGCAGGCCGAACTTTACTTCAACCAGTGCTAAGAGGGCACTAGTGGGAAGTGCGAGACAAGCCAGCCCTGCTGCTCTTGCAGCCTACCTTTTTATGTCGCCACTGGACATCGAGCTGTTCATACAAGTCTAGCTGCAGGCTATCACGGTGGGCCAAACCCGTTTTGGTTTTCGGGCCATCAGTGATTCCCAAGCCTGTGACTTGCTGCGGATTGACAACCGTGGCGATACGGCCAGTGTGGTAGCCCATGTCAAGCAGAAGATACAAGTCCAGGTGGAGAGAGCAGGCGCGGCCGTGCCCGTCATACCTTGCAAGGAGTGTCCAACATCTGTTATGTTTGTCTCAGTTTGATCTGCCAGTATAACCCTGTTGTGTGGGCAAATGGATACCTGCTATACCAGTGGAGCCATCTGCTTGCTGCAGCGCAACCTACAAGACGAGAAGGACAGGGTGAGAGCCCGAGCTGAGGAGGCAGAGAGGGAGCGCAGGGAGAAGAAGGTGGTATCCCTTGTGAAGCAGCCACCTTCGCAGGGCAAAGGTGCGTTGCACAGTGGGCCGTGATGCCAAGGGTTGTGGGGCCAGCCTGCTTCGTGGCATTGCCTCTTACGAGCGACAGATGCGGTCAAGTGTCAGGTGCAACTTCTGGGGCAGGGTAATTCCCTGCAAACTTGGGAAAGAGTATGGCTGATGCCCTAGGTGGGGTGTCCATGCCCTTCCCCTGCCAGGGGTGGGGTGGACTGTGAGTTGAGACGGCCAGTGCTACCCTGCAGGCACCACCAAAACGCACGTGCGCAGCCTGACCCCGCCACCTCGTGGCCCCACGCCTCCTCCTCGGCAGGCGCCCAAGCCACAGGTGACGCAGAGCATGCTCGCGCCGCCGCCGCAGCACAATCTGCAGCCTCGGCCGCCGCTGCCACCCGTGTCGGTTGCAGCCGCCGCAGCAGCCGCTGCGGGGCGGCTTACGCCGCCGCCGGAGGCGGCTGCAGGGGCCGTCGCTGCCAGCGGCAAGCCTGCTGCAGGCCTGATGAAGAAGTCAGCGTCCTCAGGCAAGCTAGGGCTGGGCGCTAAGCACGGCTCGAGTGGCAGCCTGGCTGCCGCCAACGCCGGCGGCGCTGCGGTCAAGGCTAGTGCAGCTGTTGTAGCAGTGGCAAGCAGAGGAGACCTGCGCCAGACGCTGCTGGCAGTCCTTGTGGAGCGGCCGCTTACGATGCAAGGTTGGTTACTTTGGCTGTCGGACAGGCTGGAATGCCAGTTCCCTTCGTGTGCCATGGAACATGATGCATTGGTTAGGAGCAGCATGAGAGAGCTTAGGGTAACAGCGGCGGGTGAAAATGCATACGCAGGGCTGGGTTCAGTGTTGCCAGGCGCTAGGGCTTGATGTCGCCATGCGCTGTGCCCTGCGAGCAAAGGTAGCTGTGTAGTCAGCCAGCAGGCAGGGAGACCTTGGGGCCGGCCTGTGCCAGCGGGGCCTGAAGTTGCCCTGCAGGGATCCGTGCGGTGTTGGCTGATGTAGCCTCGCGAGTCAAGGGCTTTAAAGTGCCCCCTGACAAGGCAGTTTTTGAGCGAGCCCTGAAGCGGGTCGGCGAGTTCCGAAATCCTGGGAAGTACTTTCTGCACGACGCGTGCGCTGAGGAGGCCCGAGCGCTGATGGCCGAGGGGGCAGCAGGGGGCGCAGCAGGCACAGCAGGCGGCGGCAAACGCAGTCGAGAGTCTACACCAGAGGGTGGCCTGCCACCGCGCAGCAAAGCTCAAAAAGCGGGGCAGCCGTCCGCGAAGGCAGGCCCTCAGGCGTCGCCAATCGCTGCGGCTGGGCAGCCTCTGTCCAAGCATAAGCGCAGCACCAGCCAGCCCGTCCTGGGCACAGTGCCTGCTGCAGTGCCCGCTGTCGCTGCTCCGGCCGGAACAGCGGCCACGCCGCCTGTCACCTCTCCCGCCAGCCAAGCCGCTTCGCCGCCGTCGCAGCAGACCACAGGCAACACACCAACCGCCACTGGCAGCGGCGATGCGGTGGGGGGCGGTCCTGGTCCTGTGTCGGCAGTCAAGAGGCAGCGGCAGGGGGACGCGGGCAGCACGCATGGAGGGCGTTCTTCCAGCAGCAGGGGCTCGCAAGATTATGATGATACCTGGGTGGAGGCGCATGCTACAAGACAGCCAGAGCCAGCTGCGCCCATCTCTTCCAAGGAGGTGGGCTTTTAAGTTGTTGTGTTGGGGTGGAAGCACCTGGGTACATGTGAAGGCAGGCCGTATCCATGAATCAGGTCAGACTTGCCTCAACTGTTTCAACAGGTTGTCAATGTTGGTGACATTATGGGGGAATGACAGGTTCCCTGTTTTGGGTTTTTTTTTTTTTTTTTTTTTTTTTTTTTTTTTTTTTCGCTATATGAATCTCTCCATCAGGGTCTTTCTGCCACTGGTCGGAGAGCCCTAGCATGGCTCTCACCATGCCGGCGAGCTACCATAAGAGCTGCAGTGCTGTGGCTTGCCACCTATCACCTCACGCAGCCGCACGGCAAACATGGCCGGCCCCTTGCCATTTGGAACAACCTGTGCTGTATTCCAAATGCCAGATGAAACGCTATGTGTGCCTTAGGGTCGTCAACCTGACATCCCACCACTGCAGGAGTACCGTGAGCGGGAGGCTGCTTTCACAACGAAGTACGAGCTGTACTTCCGGCTGCACCAGCTGATAGAGGCCAACAAGAGGGACTTCCAAGCGTTGCGGGACGCGCTGCAAGCAGCTGCCAGCCCAGACGAACGGCAGAGGTGCGCTTGGCAGCCTGGCCATACATCCTCCGCTGCGCTCCCAGCTGTGCCCACATTGTTACTTCTTGTTCTGCTAGCGTCTCACTCAAGCCAAGAACCAACGTTTTGCATCTTCACGTGCTCTGTAGGCATCAGGCGGAGATTGACAAGCTCCTGCGGAGGCGAGGCGACCGAGCCAAGCGCTGGGAAGCTGCCTTTGGGGTGCTGCATGCTGAGCTTGCTGCGACCAAGCAGCGCATGGGAGAGTTTGTGGCGACATTCCAGCAGGCACAGCAGCAGCAGGCACAGCAGCAGCAGGCGCAGCAGACCAAGCAGCCAATCCCCTCCGCAGTGTCAGTAGTCCAGTGAGAAATTGCTAACCTGGGCATTTATCTCCTTGCTGGCTTGCCAGCAGTCGAGTATGGACTTCGCCTTTGATGTGAAGCCAGTAAGTTACAGGAACAGGTACTTCGTGTGGAGAGCGAGACTGGTGCGATAGCGGTGAGTTTGGTCGAGCGGCTCAGTAGGTAGATAGGCAGACGAGCCCTGGAGCCGGCAATGCGAGCGAGCCGTGAGTGTACCTGGTTTAGGGCAGTCAGGGAACGAGTGTGCACAGCCAAATGGGCTGTGGATTGGTGTCTTTTGAGGGTCTTTTGTTCTGGGGAAACCCAGCAACAGATTGGCGTCTCTCTGGGGTTTAGGTGCCCTAGGGAGACTCCAGCGACCCGGTGAGAAAGGCGCGCAGACATTCCGGAAGGGAGGCTCGTCGTGGGGCAGCTTGGGGCACCGCGACGTTGAGGGAAGTTTGTATGGACGTTGGCCATATGGCCCCCTGCACAGCCTGGCTACTTGCCTTCTAACACCTGTGCCTCGTGCCTGGGATGTGCTCCTTGCGTAGCGTCTGAGCCACATGCCTGATGCGCAGCAGTCACTGGCTCGAATACAGGCTCATCCCATCGGGCTTAAGAGTGAGCGTGTAAGAACTTTTGTGGAACGTAATACTTTCTGGCTGGCATGAGCCTACACTGAAAACTGTAGGCCCCTGGGCTTGGTATATATATTTTTGGTTCAGGGAAGCCACCGTGGCCCCCGCCCCTCACCCTCACGCGGGCGCTAGCAGCCCTGCAGTTTGGGCCCTCTCTCTGCTTACTCTAATGTTTCCTGCTACTGCGTCCTGCACTGCCACTGTTTCCACCTGTATATGTGGCCCGCGCGGTGGCTTTGTGCCTCCTCTTATCTTTTGCCTCCCATGCCTTGCTTCCGGGCGTAGCATGGGTATGCATGTTTGAACACCGCAAAGCAGCAAGCTGATATGGATGCGGTTGTTGCCTGTGGGTGAGGATTGGATTTACATGGTACGTCGTGGTTGCCGTCTATCTCGTAATGCTAGTCCACACAGAAAGTAAAACGAAGTCAGCTTGTTGCACAGCGAGGTCGACAGCAGGGTTTAAATAGTACCAGGGTAGCGCATCAAGGAATGGCATGCACTACATGCCATGGCACTGCACTGCACGGCAGGTGTTCCACCATCAATTACAAAGCGCATACATGTATGCTTGTGGATCCCTCAATCCTCTTAAAGAGAAAGCAGGGTGCCCACCACATATGCTCGCCTGCACCAACATTAATGCCACGCCAGCCGGCAGCCAGTCAAAATTGAAAGCATGATTGCATAGAACCCTGTCAGCCCAGTATACCCATACCTCCTCTCGATCGCATTGCCTGTCACCCTTTATAGCAAACTGAAGGGCCGGATATCTAAACCCCTAGGGCATACCCTGCCTGCTGGCCTGCCAGGCCAGGTGGATCACTCTTGCCCGCCTGCACGCCATGCTACCACACAGTTGTGCACTGAGGCCTTCCCTGCCTGCCTGACTACACGAGCATTCTTCTCACAGCTCGAGCCTGCCATGTGGGCCCCTGGCCAGCACATCCCTACATCCCCTGGTTACCACTCACGGCTACCATGATCATGTTGAACGCCCTCCCAGCCCATTCAAAGCTCGGCCGTGCCCTGTGGCGGGTTGGCGCAGCAGATGGTTGCCAGGTCCACTGCCGCATCCACCACGGCGATGGTGGGGCCAGCGGCGGGGGACTGCTGGGCGCCAGCGCCTGCTGCACCTGTTGTGCTTGGCGGGCACTTGTCAGAGCAGTACTGCAGGGGACCAGGGAATGGGATACGGAACAGGTCATTGGCTCTGTGAGGGACTGCCGACCAGCCTAGGACAAATGCCTTTGCTAAGGCGCGTGGGCAGCAGACAAGCACCCCAGTAGCTGCCTTGAACCAGTGACAGCTCTCGGCAGCCTATTCTCGAACTGCATCACCTGCGCCCTCACCAGATACCCATCCCAAGATCCCCTGGAGGCGCTCACCTGGACTACGGTGCGCGTCTCAGGCGAGAAATCACGCATCCACTGGGCCTTGCAGAACCCGCGCCGAGCCTGGTCGTCGCAGCTCATGGGGTTGCAGCGCCTGCAACGCACAGAAAGCGCTGGCTACTGACAAAGCGCCACACACTGGGCAAGGATCAGTCAGCATGCCAGCTGCACAACCCCTTGGGTGGCTGTAGAGACTCTCCACAGTCATGGCAGGGATTCCTCGATTAGCCAGGCACGGCCTTGGCGGCAATGGGGTATTGGATGCTTCGCCCTCTGTCACTGTCAGGATATCTCCCTTTCCCTGCTGGCACTCGCACTCCCTCTCGCCAGGGAACCCATAGGCTGGGTAAGGTACTAAGACCCACCCGGTCCGGGCGGCATCACACAGCGGGTAGAATCCAGTGACGGGCATCCAGTTCCAGCCCTTGGGAACCGGGCGCTCAGGCGTTGCCAGCACTGTGACTGAGGCTCCGCCCATGGCCGCCCCACCCCACGCCTGCGTCCAGCATGCAGCACCCAAGTTGCAGGCACACAGGTACCCAGCATAAGCCGCCATGGCCCCGCACTGCACTGCACAGCGCAGCGCAGCTGCTTTGCTGGCGCCTCCCACTCCAGGGCGGCGCCAACCCAGGCACGCAGGCTTCGGCACGCTGGCTAAGCCAGGCTTAATGTCACGTGCTCCAGGGTCAAGCCTACCTGGACCTCGAACGAGTAGGTTAGGCCGTTTTGCAACTGGCCAAACGAGAGGCAGCCGCCGGCGGCGTTGTAGTCAAAGCCGGTCTTGTAGCGGCGGGTGAGGTTGGTGGCCGGGTTGGTCAGCGTCAGCCGGTAGCTCTCTACACAGCCCTTGTTGTCTGGGAAGCCCCAGCAGACGGTCACCTGCAGCCACAGGGGGTACGCTTTTTGAAAAGAGGCACGGCTCTTGTGCGACCAAACGAGACACTTAACCCGATGCTAAAAAGAGTTCGTCTTATTGGCCGTCGCCAATTCAGCACACCACGATTACATGACGTAACGGTGCTCTCCACGACTACACGATGCTGACCTGGTCTGTGCTGTACCGCACATTGAAGTACCATTCAAATGGTGTTGTCTTGCTGCCCGGCAACACCCACCCTCTGGTCAGAGGTCGTCACATTGGGTCGGCTGGGAGGGCTGGGCGACACAGCCTCACACACTGCTTGGGGAGTCCCTGTGGTGACAGCCTCGTCGCTCGCATTGCCACCAGCGGCCTGCAGTGAGGGTGAAGGCTCATGTCAAGTGCTTCCCACCCTTCAGGCCTCACGCTACCACCTGCTTGACTAAAGCGCTCAACCCAACCAATGGGAGAATCAACCCAACCGACAATTGATAGGGAGAGTCAACGCCTGGCCACTGCAGCCAGCGCGTCAGGGCCGTTGGACGTGCGGCAGGGGTGTTTACAGGCCCCGCAGTCACTGCACGACAACCCAGCGGTCATGCTGCCTGCCTTTGGAGCAACCCCAGACATTCCCCTGCTGGTGTGCAGGGCGCAAGCAGGATCAGCCAGCCCTGTTATACAACACCCATCCTCATGCTGTTAGTCTCACCTTGGCCACGACGCTCACGTTGTAGCGTGCACCGTTCACCAGTCCTGTGACGGGCAGGCTTTGAGGCCCGTCCCACTGGGGTGGGGCGGAGAGGGTGAGAGGGGGCTGGCCCTCCGCCGCCACAATGACCTGGTACTCACTCAGGCATGCACCTGCATGTGAAGCATGGGGAGCTGCACTATTCTAGGCAGGGAGGAGGGGGGCCTGATGGACTGAGGGTAGCCTACCGTGTTGTCGGCTGTACTGCAACTGTAAGGCAGGCAGGAGGGATTTCTTTGGGTCTGAGGCTGCCCGTGAGGCCCTGTTCCCGGACAGGAGGTTGTTAAGAGATATAGGCCCCCAGACCCCGTGACAGGCCCGCCTCAAGAACCTGCTGGTTACAGGAACATTCCCACATTGGGCTTGATGCAATTTGCAGCTGCCTTGCGCAGCCCAGGGAAGGAAGACAGGGGCTGAAGTGGCCTGCCTCACCGTTGTCTGGCTTGGCCCAGGATACCAGGAGCACCTGGTGCCCTGGCTTGGCAGTTAGCTGGGTTGGCGGGGAGGGAGCGATGGGGGCACAGGGCACCACGGCAGTGCTGACCTCCCCAGCAGCGCCAAATTTGTTGCTCACAGCCTGCGCGGCACGTTGGTCACCTGTCCGCAAGCAACTTAAAAAAAAGCGGCCAGCATTGCCCCTACACCTTTGGTGCATATGCAGGTAGCGTGGCCATACAGGCCCCCAAGGAAGACTGCAGAGTCAGCTCAGTCGCACCCGGCAGGGGAGGTACTCATCCCCCAATCAATGGATCAACTGACAAGGCGCCCTCGGTGCTGGGCCCTGTCTTCACCTTGACGACCAGCTTCACTTGGCTGCCGTTGGGCAGGCTCTGCAGGGTGATGTTGTTGGCAGCCTCCATCCCCAGTGGGACGGCAAGGGTCTGCAGCGTCTGGTTGTTGGCCGCTGCCAGGACTTGATACCCGCTGAGGCAAGCCCCTGCGATAATGCAAAATCAAAGTCCATCAGCCAATGAATGAGATCTAGCGTGGTGTAAGAGAAAATTTTAAGACCTGCACTCATTGTCCTGCACAACTGCCAGCGGGACTGGAGCAAATTGCGACAAGCACAGCCCAGCACGATGCCTCTCACCGTTGGTGGGCGGCCCCCAGGAGAGGGTCGCCTGCCCATCGCCTGAGCTGGCAGCAAGGCCAGTGGGGCGTGACGGTGGGATGTCAGCGCACGGAACAGACGTCACAGTAACACTCTCACCCGGGCCTTGCTGGCTTACTGCCTGCAACAGCCTGGTGAAACAGTCAGGTAACCAAAGAATGCCTATTGGGACAGCAGGCAGACTCTCGATTTTGTTGAGGGGTTGCAAGGGAAGACAAGGCCATTGCTGGTGCGGTGACAAGTGTGTCCGGCATGGTATGTGCGGGAGTGCGGATGGTGCAAGGCGGGACACCTGGCACGAGGAGCTCACACAAAGCTCCAGGCAAGAAGATGCCTGGCAGGGAGAGGGTAGTGTGCAGCTGTGTCTAGCGAAGGAGGGGAAGCACTCGAGATGGCATTGCATGGCACTGGAGGAACAGCCCGCAACACTGCGTCCCAACTACAACGCATGCTACGCAACCAAGCTCACCTTGACCGAGAATTGAAGGGGTATTCCATTGGCCAGGCAAGCGCACCTTGACAGAGAATTGAAGGGGTATTCCATTGGCCAGGCCCGTGATGGGCACGGTGTAGCTGGCTCCGGCCATGTTCTGAGGGACCACAGTGAGCGGAGGCTGGGTGCCACCCAGTACGCTGGCCTGGAAGCTGTCAACGCAGGCCCCTGCACCGGCACAGAAGCGGAAGGGTTAGCAGGCACGGGGGAAGCTACACAGGTGTATCGCAGTTGCAACTCAAGAACTAGTGTTTACTGCGTGCGGCCTCCATGCCAAAACTCCAAGGTACAGCTTAATAACCAGCTAGCACAGAGGAGCCGGCACACAAGAAGGGAGACTGAAACCCACCCACAAGCACACCGTAGCGCCTGTCCTTTTAAAAGCAAAGATACGACAGCACTCATGTGACTGAATTCCCAACGGCACGCATGCGGCAACGCTGCTTTACTGTGCACACCGCCCTAAATGGTGCGCTTACCATTGCTGGGGTTGGACCATGAGAGGATGGCCTGCCCATCACCCGTCTTGACCTTCAAGTCAACAGGGGCAGATGGCAGCAGCCCCTTCTTGCAGGGCACGGCGATGATGGTAGCCTCGCCACCATCGTTCAGCTTGCCATTGACAGCCTGGCGTGGGGGGCAACAGTTAAACCAGCTGGGAGGGGTGGTACTGATGATGGTGGAGTAGGGATTACAATTGTGGCAAAGTAACATGCGAGGCAGCCGCGGAGTGAACCTGGGAAGCTTGCAGGTCAATGCACTGGCGTGGCTGCTTGCCTAATTGCAACTCTCATGGCATCCTAGCAAGAGCTTGATTGGGCCTGCCATGTTCCAGTTTTAAGAGCTTTGCTTGCAATGGTCAATTCCAGGCTGGACTGAGCTGAATTACTCAGAGAAGATATGCACAGTCGCCACCGCCTCTTACCTTCACAAGGACCTGCACGGCCTGTCCATTAGTTAGCCCCCTGACCACCGCTAACGTTGGCCCGTCCCAGGTGGGAGCCACAGAGAGGGTCTGCACCGCGTTGCCGCCGCCGCTCAGGACTTGGACCCTGAACTCTGTCAGGCACCGCCCTGCAGGGCCAAGGCAGCTGACTTTGCTTGATGCCAAGGCTGCGCGGCAAGGCTGCGCGGTTTGTTAATGAGTCATCCATTACAGCTACATGCCCAGACACCAGGTGTGGCAAGGATCTCAAACCGTTCCCAAAAGATTGAGGGGGGTGCACGCATTGGGCCCCTCAGCATTGGCCCTCTGAAAGTCCTGGAAGCACTGTGGCTTGCTCAGGGATCAACTTGACGTTCCTGTCACTCCTTCCCGCTCCAGCAGCCATGCATGCAGACAGGCCGTACCGTCTGCTGGGCGGGACCAGGAGAGTGACAGCTCGCCGTCCCCCACAGCCGCCTTGAGGTCTGTCGGTGGCGCGGGTGGGGAGTTGGCACAAGGCATAGCCGCCACGCTGGCCTCCCCACCGCCATTCAGTGCCTTGCTCAGGGCCTGGACTTTGAACTTATGCTGCACCCCATTCTGCAGGCCCTTAATGCTGAGGTAGTATGGCGGGACCGTCCACTGGGGAAGCCATTGGAGGGACTGCACAGTGCTGCCGCCGGCTTCAACAGTGATCTGGAAGGTGTCGAAGCAGCCACCTGCGACAACACTTGGAGGCGGACCTTGAGATTGCTGACTGGTGCTGACAGTGCCTGAAGTTCTACAGTGGGAAGCCCAGTAGGAGCACGAGCACAGCAATCAACGCAGCTCGTTGTTGGTCATACCATTCGTAGGCTTGTCCCAGGTGAGCAGCACTTCCCCGTTGCCTGGGTCTGCCTTTAGGTTCACAGGTGCCGAGGGTAGAATGCTCGAGCACCGAGCCACACTAAGTTGGGCACGGGCGAACGGTCCTGCCGCCGCGACCAGGAGTGCAACCAGAAGAAACGTAGGCCGTCCCGTGGGCGAGCAGTTATGCATGATGGAAACCTTCATCACCTGGCCAGGGGCAGTAACCTGGTCGCGGTGCTCGCTCTTGCCGTAAATCAGCCATGGGTGCTGAGAATTCCAAAGGCTCTATTGGGACGTTCGAGATCACATGGTCACGGGCCCAGCCCCGCGGGCGCAGATATTCCCCGCCAAGGCGCCCGGATTTGGGCGTCCCCCGTGCCTTACTGCAACTGCAGCAGCTCATTAAATGGCCAACCTACTTAGTTTTTGTTGCCTACCACCTGCCAAGGCAACTCAGCAGAAGCACCCTCTACCAACTCTTAAAGCACGCTTGACCGACCAGACTAGCACTTGGCCTCCCCAGGCGCAACAACTGCGATGCAGTCTATGTCTGTGCACCATACAGCCGCATCTCCTCCTCAACAGCCTTTGCAAAACTGAGACCCCCACTACAATCCAGCCCCCTCTCTTCTAACTCTTGCAAAGCCTCCAGTGGCGGCTTGCTGCCGCCACGTTTTTCATACACAGACTGCCAAGCGAGCCACAGAGGGTGTGGCGGATTACGAGCAGCTGCTTGGGCCCCAGTATATGGGCTCCCTAGAGAGCTTTCATCCGCGGGTCTCTGCTGCCGCTGCCGCTGCTGTTGCGACTGCTGCTCCTGCTCAGCACTGTGCCCATCGACTTGCTCGCCGTCGCCGTCGCCGCGGCCGCTGGTAGAAAAGCTGAAAGGCTTGTAGATGCTGCGAAGGGGTTCGGGTGTGGCTGTGAACCAGTGCTGGGCCGTGGGAGCGGCGCTACGCTCCACTGCCTTCACCAGCCTGCTGACCTGCACCGACAAACCAACCGGTTACGTTGTTCATCACTTTGCTTGTTGCCAGCAGTAGCTTAACATAGCCCGCAAACTAGGCGAGGCGAGGCAGTAAGAAGGCTTGCTTTCCTGTGGTACACACTAGGTGTGACGTTGCAAAAACCCTTGCCGCAAGTGGAGGCCCAGCGTCCGGTGCCTCCTACCTGTGAGCCGTTACTCCGGAAGCCGCCCCCAGACATGCAGATGCCACTGCCCTCGTCCCGTAGTATGGCCATCATGGCGTGTACATCAATCTTAGGCGCTGCTCTTTGTAGTAGCCTGCAGTGGGGTCATCTAGCGGGGGCACAGGTTGGTGGTCTACAGCAAATAGGTGGGCAACATGCCTAGGATGCTTTCAAACGCCCGGTCATTCATCAGGGACCAGATTATTAGGACAACTGAGATGAGTAAGCTTCTGTATCTGTCGACGCAGCAATTGCGTGCCGAAGCTGAAGGGCCGCTTGCAGTGCAAGCGCGCGTACTGCAAGCCAGTGTTCGAGGCGTGTTGCTCCCACTGCCAGCTTAGTAAGGGGAGAACTGTCTTCTCCTGCTGTGACCGTTAACAACCACCCACCTGTGCCCATTGGCTTCCCTACCAGGTGAGAGCCTCCCCAGGGGAGGCGCCCCTCCCTCAGAGAACGCTGCTGCCCAGTCAAAGTCTCCTTTGCCATCCCAGTAGCCCTGCTGCCTGGCGTACGCTTGCAGCCCCTCGGAGCAGCGGTCAAAGACGGTGCGGATGGACAGGCAGTTGCTGATGTTTCGGAAGCCTGCGCAGGTGGCACCAGCCAGGGGTGGAGCCTCACCCTTGCGCTCGTGTGGCCTTGCAAGATGCCACAGATGCTGGAGATTAACCACGGCACTTATAAACCTGCTTAGAGCCCATGGATGATATGTCAGCTGTGCCCCCCTAGGGCACCATCCCTGACCAACAGAGCAGCTAGGTCCCAGCCCTCCCAACCTGGACAAAGCTAGCGCACTTCACAGAGGTTGGGTCGTGGTTCCTCTGCTGCACTGGAAACCCATCAACGCAATACCTCACGGGGCCGAACTCACCTTCTGTGATGCGCTGGGCGACCCACCAGCGCCCTGCTGTCTCCACGACCCAGGCCTCTTGGGCATCAGCAACCAAAAAAGAGTTGTGGTACGTCCAGCTGCCTGCACGAGCAGCATGGCGCCATCCCTGCTGTCTTGCGCTTGCCACAAGAGCTGGTTCTAGTGTTCTGCCACCTTCACAGCTTGAATGCTTATGTGCCCTTCTAGATACGACAGACATGTGGCTATGGCACAAGGGGGTGGCAAGCTATTCCACGATGCAGCATCCATAGGTCCGCCGCAGCAGTAGTCGTAGCTTGCTTGCTGCATTTGCAGCCGCTTTGTTTGGCATCCTTCACGTGCTGCCATGCCAGGTGGGGTATGCCTGGGTGCGTCGACTCTTCCACACACTTCTGACATTCCCAGCTCACCTCCCTCCTCGCAAGGACCTCCCTGCCCATGCTCCTCCAGCAGGCTCGTGAGGATCTGCACCGCCTCCTCCGCAGTTGACCCGCGTTCCAGGGCAAGCCTGTACGCAGCAGCTGACGTGTGAGGGGCTGGAGCTTCCAAAGGTGCTGCTAAAAACAGGTTCTGCATCAAATCTCTGCTGGTGACCAGGCAGTCCACAAAGCGCACAGCGCCCGCCAAGCTGTCACTCTCGTGGCACCAGTCAGCCACCCATGACCATTACATGGACCTGTACGTAGGTTTTCTCCCACCTGACCAAATCCATCCCCAGGAGTGCTGGGGGGCCATCAGAGTCTTCCACCGTCCACACCGCCTCATTCCCCACCACCACCCCACGCTCGTTGGCCCCCATCTCGGCGCCCCACATCCAGGACGGCTTGCTGAGTACCACTGCCAGCGTGCGGGGGGCCTGGGGAATGGTGATATAGGTGCACCGCAGGGAGACGCCTGGTGTGTGATACTGACTGGGGTAGGCAACCACCTCCTGAACCTCCTGCAGGACACAGCAGGCGCAGCGTCCTTGGGCAGTCGCTGGGAGTGTTGAGACCAAATCTGTTGCCCAGGCTGAACTACCGGCGCGCGAGCCCAACTGGGCATAGGAGCCAGGCACCCTCGGATGGCTACCCTGCTGCGGTGCCCCACCTCTGTCACCCGGTCTGAGTTCTTCCCAAAGATGACACTCCCGTCGGCTGTGGTGGGGGGCAGGGCGACAAAGGTGTCGCAGGAGACTGGCCAAGGCTTGGAGAGCTTAAGGGTTGGTCCCATACTGGCTGCTTTACTGTAGAGACAAAGGCGTCTAACCTGCACCTCGCATCTTGTCACTTTTCTCGGTCCTGAAAATCCACTGCTGAACAAGCAGCATCCAACCATATAATTCAGCAGTGTTAGAAACAACGAACTTTTGCATTGCCTCAATTGCCAGCAGGGCTGCCACGTGTCGTCTACCACCTCTTCCCAGATCTGGCCAGAACTGCGTCACATCTCAAGCATCCAGTCCGCTTTTGGACAATATTGGCCCTCGCAGAGTCTTTGTACGCCTGGGGCTACTGTCGGTGGTGTCGGAGGGTCATGTTTAGCCGGCTCTCTTACCAAAGTTCAGCCGCCTTGAGCGCCTATGGTCAACAGTGCTACAGAAATTTGAGTTGGAGGGCGCAGGTGGCAAGGGCAGTACCAGCAAGCTGCACCCCAACCCGCAGATGCACCAGGGTCGGACTGCAGCCCGCCAAGAGCTACGTTAGGTCAGTTGGGGCAGCAGGGGCGCTACCGAGAAACCCTCAACTGCTTGTTTTTCGCTTTCGCTTGGAAGGTGTGGGGCATGTATGGAAATTGATAGAGACAAGCGCGACGCTGTGGACCTCCTACAGGGAGGAGAGCAGTGGACTGCCTGAGAATGGGTTTGAGAGAGACACTACCTCGATGGTGCTGCGGTTGCTCACTGTGCGAGCAGTGCAGCAAGTAGTGGTTCAGCTTCAGGAGTTCAACCAGCTGCAGGTGTGGTTTCGGGCACCATACGGCTAGTTGTTCCGCGCCAGCCATGGTAGTACTCCTTCCTTTCCTTGCTGCTGCGTCGCTGAATGCTAAAACAGTTCAAACCCTGGTTGGCTGAAGGGCCCTTGCCTTCTGCACTCGCAGGCGCAGTACTTGAACAACTATGCTGCTGATAATGGCGCTTCTGACGGTAATCGGGTAAGCACATAACATGATGAAGGCATTGCCGTTGATTAGAACCTGAGTAGTAAGCATGCCAGCAGCATGCTACTTGCTTGAACCTCTTGCTTCTGGCATAGATGCTGCCAATGGATCGGTTTGCAGGCTCTTTGCTCCCACCCACCTTGTGAACAGGCTGTTATGAAGACTCTTAAAACGTTAGCACAATGTCACTCCCATGCCAAACAGCTTGCCTGTGTCTGTGCAGTTCATAGCTAAGCTTTTGAAGCAGCCCATGGTTGAAGTCTTGGACCCAGTCACACGGTCAATCCACACGATTGACCCTCAAACCCTAGCACACAGAATTCTCCAGGTGAGTGGACGGTCTGAGGGAAAGCACCAGGTGCCAGCAGCTGTTGCGGCACGCTCCAGGGTTCTGGGATGGACATGTCAGGCTCGGCAGCTTGAAAGAGGTGTTGCTTTGGACAAGGGTAGTTGTCGCAAGAATTGAAAAAGCCTAAAGGCATGTGTAGGCATGTGTCGGTGAACGGACACGGAACCGCAGTGTTGTTGCTGTCTGTTTCGATCACTGTCAACCTAGCAGTCTCATTGGCAAAGTGCCCTCTGGAATTATCTACCGGTACCACCTGGGAGACTCTCTAGTGATGCCTCGGCATTTGTGCATGTGCAGGTGCGGGAGGAGTTGGCACGCAACGTTGGAGCCAGCCTGGGTCCATCTGCTGCTCAGGAGAACACAACAGTACTGAGGAGCCACTTGTCAGCCTCCCTCAAGCAGCAATAGGGAACGGACGACTATATTGGAAGGACTTGCGACCATCTTGTTTGCAAGCATTTTGTGGCCTTTTCTCTTTAGTAGCAGCAGCCTTGCGAGCAGACCCAGGTTAAGCAGCAGGGAGGACTGGCCATTTTTGCGCACCTCGGTTTTTACGTATTGTTAATGTTCCCAGTTTTGCAAGCATCTGTGGATTTTATTTGGCCGGCTGTATCTGCAGAGATGTGGTTACGGGGGTTGCGTGGAGAGACATCAGAGCGATGAGAGACGGTTCTTTCAAAGCATGGGGTATCTTTCGACTTGGCACTGCTGTCTTTCCGTTGGCTGAGCGGCATCCATAGGATGGTCTATTTTTACGCCCTTCTAACCAAGCTGTGTTGATGATTCAGCTATACATACTACTCCGTTTGATCCCAGCCTCTTAGTTGATGGTATTGCCTACTGTTGCTAGGACTTTGAGGGGTTTCAATGGTCTTTTGCTCAACATCACACTTTGCTTGTCGTCAGGCAAAATGAGCAGACGTAGTTTAGCGTTAGGATAACTTCTGCCGCAGATGCAGCTAGCAGTAATACAACCTTGTCAAACAAAAGCTCTTTCAGTTCGGCCAGCCTCCCATCCTGGCTTGCTCCTCTGCAAAATACTATTCAAACCTCAGCTGCGCTCCAGCAGCCAGCTGGCTGTTCAGCAACACTATTCTGCTTCCGGCCTGGAAGCACTCTGCTGTCTGGTGGCCAACTTGCTGGCCCACCTCACTCCTCTGCCATGCCGCAACCTTACCTGCCTCACCGTCATCAAACCTGTCCTGCCACTGCGCTCTCAACAACCCTGCCATCCAGCAGCTCGACCTGTGACGCCGCGGTCAGCACCACCGGCGGCTTGAACTGGCCGGGGCTGGCCCCCTTGTCCAGTGCTGCAAAGGAGCCAGGGGTCACCAGCCTCAGCTCCACATGTCCCACACGGCCCATTTCGCGGCTGGACTTAAAGAAAGGGTTTCGGATTGCCAGTCCATCCTCTATAGCGGCGGCGCAGGCTGCAAGGCTAGGTATTGGGCTGCCGCTGCTGCCAACAGTGCTGCTGCCTTCCAAGCTGGCGGTGTTGGTGCCGTGTATGATGCTGCCGCTGCTGTTGGCAGCGGTGGCCCTGATAGGCCCGGTGACAATGCTTCCGTGGCTGCCGGGGTTAAGCTCCCAGTAGAAGATGTAGTGGCCAATACCGCAGCCATCAGCATGCAGGCATTCACGGGCTGCCCAGTCCTGCAGTCAGCAAAGCAGTGAGACGGTGTGCATGAAGGCAACGCCAACACAACCAGCTGGTTGAATCGACCACGATATACAAGCTGCATGGTCTGCCACCCACCCAGCTGGTTTTAGAGTTGGTGGACAGTTACCCAACAGTGAAGCCCGCACTACAGATGGTAGGCTTAGCAGGGGCTGCCATGGCGCCTCTGACGTTCCGCAAGGCCTGGTGACCAGCAAGTCGCCTGTTGCACCCTATATTCAAGCCAGCAAGCTTAGGCTGTCAAAGCAGGGTAACCCTCGAGCCAGCCCTGGAGGTCTCCAGTTCCCTAGTTGCAAGCAAGTGCAAGAGCGCAATGATGTAATGTAATTTAATGTGCAACGTATACTGCCCACCATCATCCCCGCTTGGTCTGCGCACCGTAAGCTGTGCTGCCCCGAGGGGCAGCATCCGCCCAGCAACCAGGTGGACCACCTCTCTCAGGAGAGCATCTGGAATCTTTTCGCCTGCAAGGTTGAGGTCCTGGGTGGTGCGCCCTTCAATCACCACCTGTAGGCACAGGGTGGTGAACCACCTCCTCCTGTGTCCAGGGCATGCAGGAATCTCCCTGCATGGTTGTTGCTGATGCTGTTGTGTGCTAGCACATGATGAGCAGCCTGGGACGTATGTCCCTGACAGACCAAAAGCCACCAAGACAGCTTAAAAATGTCGCCAAAACAGGCTTGTGCGGTGCCGTGCTCATGAAGACCCGCAGCAGGACCATTAGAGTAGATATAGGCAATTTAGCAGTACTGCGGGCAGACGCCACTCACATGCCTACAGCAACCACGGCACTGATCGTCCTCAGCGCTCTCTCAAGTCCTTGGCAGTGAGACCCGCCGCATGCACCTGACCTTGACTGTCGATGCTGGCTTGCACGTCTTCTTATCCCCAAGTCCCTCTTGCTCCTATTAGGAGCCTCCAGACAAGCTATGCTGTTGTTTTATAAGAGCCGTTGACCACCCACCTTGGGGGACGTCTTCCAGTGGCCCACGCAGCGCACCCTGTCGCCCATGCGGTAGCGGTAGAAGCCCAGGTCGTTGGTGATGACCACCTCATACAGCCGCCCAACTTGCAGCTCATGCATCCTGCAGGGCATCAGATCCTATTCGCAAGCAAGCCCTCGCTTCACGGCAGCCCATGCAAAGGGTGGGATCCCAAAGATGTCAACAACGCACCAGCATGCTTAGTTGAGACGTCGGTGTGACGCCCACTCACCACATCTTAAAAACACATGAAGCCCTGCCAGGCCCCCAAGCAGTGCCCTACGCTTCATACAGGGGAAGGTAGCATCAAACGTGTATGCAGCACACAAGTGACAATCGTATACTACACCTTCCATTGGCAAAAAACTGGTTCGGCCTCACAGAGGTAAACAACTCCACCAGCCAATAGTAAGAAGCCATGCACGCTATGGACTCCTGCATCTGTCTTGCCTGACAGGCTGCGGCTCGCTGCCCTGGGGTGTCTCGTCCGCATCCAGCGGCAAAAACTCAAAATAGACCTGGGCATCCGGCAGGAGGATATACGAAGTCTGCCCTGGGTCCTGGCTGCTGTGGAGCTCCTGGAAGCTGGGGACAGCCGGGCAGGACTGAGAAGGATGTACTGGCACAAAGTCACCCCCAGTCTTGCTGGCTCGGGCGGGCGGGGCAAGCATGGAAGCAAAGCCATCCAGGGCCTGGCTACCCTTGCTGGCCCCGTCGCTACTATTCCTGCCAACACTGCTCACGCTGGTACTGGTGTCATGCCTGTCAGCAGTAGCGCCAGCACCGCTGGCGCCGCTCTGCTGCCTGTGGCCTGCCCCTGAGCCATAATGCTCATGCAGCATGTCGGGCTCAGCGGGCAGTGCACTGCTGTCGCCACAGCTGCTGTTGCCACCTATGGACAGAAGCTCTACATACTCCACCAGCTCTGCTGACACGCCCAGTGTGGCCTCTGTGGCGGCATAGGCCAGGGACAGCAGGGGCGTCGAGGGCGTCAGCTGGCGCAGGGCTGGCACATACTTGGCCATGGAGCCGGTGCAGATGCACTTGATGCTCTGCAGCCGGGGGAAGAGCCGCTCCAGGAGGCCAGCGCGCCCGACAGCAAAGACCTGCGGTTGAGGGACACAATTCCGAGGGCAAAATCGCCGCGCAGACCCTCTGCATGTTTTTTTGGGCAGATCTCTCTCAAAAACTAACTGCTTGGCTGCTTTGCTGCTCACTGCGTTGAACACTTGAGGCAAATGTGCACCTTCAAGCTGTGGAAGGAGATCCCCAACACATAATGCACCTCCCCTCTCAAGGGCTTGTGAGATTGCTCACCTCCCTCAGCTCAGCAGCGAGCTCAGGGTTTGGCTGCAGCAACGGTCCCAACTCTGCCAGAATCTCATCAGACGGCGCCACTAGCGTTGCACTGGCATTGTCCGAATCCCAGCCCGCGCCCAGCCGGCCCTCTGCCACATCTATCAGAAGGGAGCCTTGGCATGCCAGCAGAGTATTGGTGGCTGACAGGATCACGGATGCGAAGGTCCCTGCACACACAAGTGGGGAGGGAACATGTGGATGCTGCTGGTGGCCAGATGCTCCTGCAAGGCTAGCAGGCTGTGATCATAGATGGAGGAGATACGTGCCAGGCTCGAACTTGTCAAGCTTGTCCATGCGAGCACTGCTGCTTCCCACGACTCGGCCGCATTAGCAGCAGACGCCGGTATCACATCATGCACTCCATTGCAGACCACTGCTTGTACCCAAGCAGCAGTTGTATATCTCTTGATTCGACACATCTGCTTGAGCCTGCTTGAGACCATGAGAGGTCTGTCAACAACAAAACACCGTAGGTTCCACCAGCGCGAGAAGCCTGACAAGTCAGACGAATGGTGACCAACCTGAAATGCTGACAATGGAATGGCGGTCCAAGAGGGCAAACAGCCAGTGCATGTAGTATGCGGTCTGCGGGTCGTTAGCCTTAACGACTGGCACGGGGCTGGGTGCCTTTGCAAACAAGGCTTGAATCATGGGGTTGCCCCTGCACAGCTCGATCAAGGGGACTGCATTTTGAAATGGTAGGATCACAGGTGGTATAGGCTGCGCTTCTGCAACATCTGGCACGGTTTAACACCCTATCCTCTGGTGGAACGGCATGATTTACCAGGTGTCTCTAACACCATCATGTGCAGCACAGCCCGTGCCACTGTTGCTTTCGAATGCCAAGCCGGGGCCCCCTCATGCGATGATACACACTGAGCCAGAAGTCAGAGCCTTGCCGTCGCCTGCCGCCCAGCCCTCACTTGTCATACTGCTCAAGGAACCTGTGGGTGCCGCACGCAGTCACTGAGCCCACCCAGATGCCGTTGGGCAAGACACGGATGGGGCCTCTCCAGCTGAAGCGCAAGTCCTTGCCCTGGGCGCTGTCAGGGAGAGCAAGCCTCAGCATGCCCTCCAAAAAGGCATGGGCCTGTAACAAAGTGAGGGAGCGGGTAGCGGGAGGGCATGCATTGTGCGCAGGTGCAATGGGGCTCACTCCTGTTGGGACTGTGTGCGGTGTGCACTATACAATGCTTACCCAAATGGAACGGTTAGCCTTGCAAGAATCTTACGGGGCTGCCTTCCCAGTCAACGCCATTGGCGGTTGCCTCACCGCTCGTAACTATCCCCACGGCTGTGTTCAGTATATCGATCCCACTCGCCTTCCTGATAACTTGAAGTGGCAGCAGGGCACAGCACATGGTCCACCCAGGCAATGAGATCAAGAGCTGCCATACTTACTTGCATCGCGGGACCAGAGGTGATTGCCGCTCTAGGGATCAGTTTCACGGCACCTGTGGTGCCTGTTGTGCAGCACAGCATGTCAGGGCGCTCGCTGAGGAGCTCGCCTGCCGCAGCGGCATAGCCCTCCTCATTGCCCCTTTCTGCAGCCTGCAGGCGCACACGTTTTGAAAGTAAATAAATAAATAAAGTGTTGGAAGTATGGAGGTGTTGGCAGAGGCTGTAAACCCAGCGTACTGCTAGGCGTACCAGCGGCAAGTGTGGAAAGAGTTTGGTAGCGAAGCCCATATGACGGGAATGGAGGTGTTGGCAGGCTTGGTCAGTAGTGCATGGCATGGGCATGAGAGCATGCACTCCAGCATACTGTAAGCTTGCTACTGGGGGCCTAATCTATGGTATACGTGTGCACACAATCAACTCAAAAATTCTATGCCTCAAGCATCACATTCCCTGCCTTACGAGCGTATACGCTCCTCTTACTGACCCCTGCTGTGGAGCACCAACTTCCTCAATAACAGTGCCAGTCGACACACCCAAGGCACTAAACCCAAACATCAAGCACCTTTGCGTGAATGAGAACACCTAGGGAATCATCCCGAGGGGACTGCAATTGCTGTCCTGACCTCCAAAGCCCTCTCCAGCGTCTCTTGGTAATCTGCATAGCTGGTGAGAGGCAGCTCCCTCAACAGGGCCTCCACGTCAGCTTCAGCAACCTCGTTCTCGCCCGGACCGATGCCAGAGTCCCGTAAGCGCTTGGTGTCGAGGTTGGATGACAGGATGGAGCGCAGGGTGTGAACTTGCTGCTTGCGGACATCGGCACATACTTTTTGGAACTCTGCAATGTCGTAGCCAGCCAGTTTGTCTGCGCGCTCAGGTTCACCGTTTACAGCAAGACAGCGAAAGCTTGAACCCTTTGATAATTTGCTTGACAAGAAGGGAGGCAACCGGTTTACGAACTCGACAATAGCTGCATGCCCAGTGTCTGAACTTTTCAAAAAGCCCCGGAGTTAATTGCACCCCTATGCAGTGTTTCTCATGAACACGATTGCCAACTGATCCTCAAGGGTGCGAGGAGTTGATTGAGGGTGACAAGATCGTGCCTTGTGTGCTTCGGTCCTTGCAGCACTGTCCATATCTTCTTGACGTCCATACCAGGCAAGACCAGTTGACGCGGTCTACAGCAAGGATGCAAGTATCGAAAATTTTCTGCCCACGACCGTTCAGCTGCAGCACATCTATGTTATAGTGCTGTTTGACACAGACATCAACACTGGACTCAACACTGCCAGCCTCCAATACTGGCTGAGTGTACCCCCGACACTCCCCGCTTGGCAGCAGCCAGCTTGCTGTCTAGCCACACCCATCAAGCACAACACGTGGAAGCACTCTGCTGTCTGGCGGCCAACTTGCTGGCCCACCTCACTCCTCTGCCACGCCGCAGCCTTACCAGCCCAGCCTCCTCACACCTCTCCTGCAACTGCGCTGTCAACAACCCTGCCATCCAGCAGCTCAATCTGTGACGCCGCGGTCAGCACCACCGGCGGCTTGAACTGCCCGGGGCTTGCCCCCCTGTCAAATGCCAGCTTGGCAAGGGCTGCGAAGGAGCCAGGGGTCACCAGCCTCAGCTCGACAGGTCCCACGCGGCCCATTCTACGGTAGGACTTGTAGATGGAATTTGGGGTTGCCAGCCCAGCGTCTAAAGCAGCGGCGCAGGCTGCAAGGCTGGGCACATCGCCGGTGGTGACGACGGTGCTGCTGCCTTCCGTGCCGGCATTGTTGGTCTTGTGACTCATGCTGTCCCTGCTGGTGGTGGTGCTAATGCTGGTGGGGAGCCCGGTGGTACTGCTCTTGTGGCTGCTGGGGTTGAGCTCCCAGTAGAAGATGTAGTGGCCGACACCACTGCCAGTAGTATGCAGGCACTCACGGGCGGCCCAGTCCTGCAGTCAGCAAGCAATGGAGTGTGTACACAATTTGATTAGGGTGATCACCTTCGAACGAGCGACTACACCACAGAACAACTGTCTCCACAGGCTGCCACCGCCACCAGCTGGTTTCGCGTGGGACATCTGTAGCCCGAATGTCAAGCCTTTGTATCCCTGGTGGGCTAGACCTGGCAAGCCATGCCATGGGGCCCCAGATGTTCCATAAGGCCAGGTCAAAAGCAAAAAGGGCTGCTGCACCCTGCTTAATACCCTGTCAAATCCGTCCATCCCGTAGGAGCCAGCCGCGAAGGTTCCCACATCCCATCTCAAGCAAATCAACAAACGCACTAGCCACCGACGACACCTAGGCTGCTTGTTTTACGCACCGTGATCTGGGCCGCCCCTAGAGGCAGCAGCCTCCCAGCGACAGAGTGGACGAGCTCCCTGAGGAACACATCTGGAACCTTCTCGCTTGAGAGGTTGAGGTCCTGGGTGGTGCGTCCCTCAATCACCACCTGTGGCACAGGGGGTGGTGAAACCCACTGCTTGCGTCCAGGTACCATGCAGGCTACCCACTGCAGTGTTCTTGCTATTGGTGCCGTGGGCTGAGGGACATGCGGGATGCTTGGTAGTGTGTTCCTGAATGACAGCAAGCCACCAGGGAAGCTCGGACGGTGTCGCAAAAACCGGAAGTTATGCTGTGCCGAAGAGGCGATCCACAGCAGTAGTCAGCAACTTGGGAAACTAAATGAAGGGCGGTCACTTAGCAGAACTAGTGCTGCAGGCAGCAGCCACGCATACACCTGCGGGACCCCCCTCCTCAAACCATTTCCAATTCGCAGCTGTTGGACACATCATATTCCCCAGGGGCTCCCCTAGTTACTGCCTGCCCTCGAGAGCTCTGCCCTGGCTTTTCAACCCAGCAAGTAGCCTCCAACAAGCCACCCTGCTGTCACTTGCTTTCCAGTTGACGCAAAACCACCCACCTTGGGGGACGTCTTCCAGTCGCCCACGCAGCGCACCCTGTCGCCCATGCGATAGCGGTAGAAGCCCATCATGTTGGTGACCACTACCTCGTACAACTGCCCAACTTGTAGCTCGTGCATCCTGCACCGGCATCAGATCGTTTTGAGAGCGCTATCCTCCATTCGACAAGTTATCTCAGGTGAAGTGTAGAAGCATCTGCCACAGGCGCAGCGGCAGGCCCGGAAGTGAAGTCCAGAAGCAAGGCCTCACAAGACAAGAGCTGGGGGTAAGCAGCACTGCTTCTCTATACGGCATAGTGTCTAACATCCCAGGAGCCTCTGCCTGGCCACCAAACCCGTGCCCCAGGCTCCATGAAGCGGGAAGCAGCACCAGCTGTGCATGGAAGCTACGACCTGCTGCCAGCTGTGCACTCCACCTGAAACTTGCGCAGGCTCGTTCAGCCGCGATAAAAAAACAGCTATTCCGGTTCCATAGTAGCATGCAGCTCACGCTACCGACCCATGCTTGCCTGACGAGCTGCGGCTGTCCTCCTTCTGCTGCCTCTTCAACATCCAGTGGCAAAAACTCGAGGTAGACTTGGGCGTCGGGCACAAGGATATACGAAGCCTGCCCTGGGTCCTGGCCGCTGATGAAGTCTTGGAAGCTGGGGACGGCTGTGCAGGCCTGAGGAGGTGACGGTGGGGCAGGGCCACCCCCGTTCTTGCCGTTATGGGCAAGCAGCCTTGAAGCAGGGCTGTCTTGGGCCAGGCCATTCTTGCTGGCAGTGTCATCACTGTTCCTGCCACCACTGCTCACACTGGTAATAGTTCCAGCCCTGCCCGCACCAGTCCCATCAGCGCTGGGGCCGCTTTGCGGCCTGTGGGGAGCCCCTGAATCATGCTGCTGATGTGGCGTGCCGGGCTCAGCAGGCGGTGCGCTGCTGTTGCCATCGAGGCTAATGCCGTTGGCGGCCAGGAGCTCTGCATACTCCACCAGTTCTGCTGACACCCCCAGCGTGGCTTCTGTGGCACCATAGCACAGGGACAGCAGGGGCGCCGAGGGCGCCAGCTGGCGCAGGGCTGGGACATACTTGGCCATGGAGCCGGTGCAGATGCACTTGATGCTTTGCAGCTGGGGGAAGAGCCGCTCCAGCAGGCCTACGCGGCCCGCAGCAAAGATCTGCAGCCGAGGACACATACAGTTACAGATTCTTGACAGCGAGAATCCTCTTGAGTGTGTGGCTGGACACTGTCGGCGGGTCTGCATCAGACGGACCTCCCTGCTTGCTTTGCTGCTCACTGCTATGGGCACATCTAGCAGATCTACCATATCAATCAGCGAAGCAGCTCCCCATACTATAGTATACTGTGCCTCCCCTTATAATGGCCTGAGAGATTGCTCACCTCCCTCAGCTCAGTAGCAAGATCAGGGTTGGGCTGCAGCAAGGGGCCTAACGCTGCCAGAATCTCATCAGATGGCGCCACTAGCGGTGTGCTGGTGCTGTCTGTGTCCCAGCCCGCGCCCAGACGTCCCTCTGCCACATCTCTCAGAAGACAGTCCTGGTATGCCAGCAGAATGTTCACAGCTGAGAGGATCTCGGATGCAAAGGTCCCTGCACACACAGGTGGCAAGAGGGTATGTGGATGCTGCCAGTGACCAAATGCGTACGTGCCTGCGCTGCTGCCAGCCTGTAAGCCCAAATGGAGCAAGGCACGCGCCAGACTCAAACACGTCAAGCCCGTCCGTGCGATCGTGGTTGGATGTCATGACTTAACACCAGCAAAACAGCAGCAACCCCTCGCGCCTAGCAGTCCTTGCACCCATGGACCCAAACAGCAGTTCTGTCCCTGGTCTTGGAACACTATGGGTCTGGTAGCCAGCTGCTTGGGACCACGAAGAGTCTACTAGCCTGAGAAGCCTGAAGCATGTACCAGCCTGCAAATCCTGACAGGCCGAACAAAGGTTGACCAACCTGACATACCGACAATGGAGTGGCGGTCCAAGAGGGAAAACAGCCAGTGCATGTAGTAGGTGGTGTGGGGGTCGCTGGCCTTCAGGACTGGCACAGGGCTGGGTGACTTCCCAAACAGGGCGCGAACCATGGGGTTGCCCCTGCACAAGTTAAGCAGATCAAGGAAACCCTGGACGTGAAGATCCCCACCAGGGGACAGCGGCAGACGGTGTGGCTAGCGCTGCTTCCACTTCTAATAAGAAGTGACATCCACACCTCTGGTGGAAGCGCATCGTCCATCAGGGGCCAATTATGCCTCCATGACCACCACAGCCGTGACACCTTTTAGTTCAGCCTGAACGAGCTGGGGGCTGGGATACAGGTACATACAATTAGCCAGCCGCTAGAGTTCTGCCGGCCGGCCCTCACTTGTCATACTGCTCAAGGAACTTGTGTGTGCCGCACGCAGTCACTGCGCCCACCCAGACGCCGTTGGGCAGGACGCGGATGGGGGCACGCCAGCCTAAGCGCAGCTCCTTCCCGCCGATGCTGGCATGAAGCGCCACCCTCAGCATTCGGTCCATGAAGGCAAAGGCCTGCAAGAAAAAAAGGGGGAAAGGTGGGTGGCGGAAACAAATGCATTGTGCTCAGTCGCAGGTGGACTGCCTCACAATGAGGCACTTTTAAGTGTTTGCACTGCGCAAGGCCCGCAGGTAGGCCGGTCTGATCTCATTGATAGCTGTGAGCCCGGCATCCATATGAAGAACAGGGTACAACTGCCTCACTGCTCACTCCCATCGACATGTGTGCGCCCACTACGTCGCCTTACACCGATTGTGCGCTCAAGCACGCGTGGTGCCGGCTGTTGATGGGCATAGGGCACAGCACGTGATCCACCAACGCGATGACAGCAATTGTTGCCATGCCTACTTGCATAGGAGGTCCAGAGGTAAGTGCAGTCCTGGGGATAAGCTTCACGGCGCCGGTGGTGCCGGTTGTGCAGCACAGCATGTCAGGGCGCTCGCTGAGCAGCTCGCCTGCCGCGGTGGCATAGCCCTCCTCGTCGCCCCTTTCAGCTGCCTGCAGAGGTCTGTGCGCACGTATCAACGGCGCGTACAGTTCACAGTATGTGTGCATCGAGTGGCGGTGTGCAGTAGTGCATGGCAGCAGGCTATGTGGAGGGCATGTACCCATGCAGGTATTGCAGGCTGGCTGTCTGAGCGGTTTGCCAATGAAACTTTACAAGGTGTGCAAACCGTGCTGCCTGCTTCTGGGCCTCAAATATTCTGTTACTTATCTAGTCAGAGTGCTGCCTTAAAAAGCTTTTTACTGACCCCGCCTGTGGCCTATACCAGTGGTTGCAACTTTTGTGCAGTCAATGCAAGCTGACCATATTTAGCATTGAACCGATACGTGCAACACCTCTTTCAGAGGGAAGAAGATAAAGAACGCATGCTGAGTGGATTGCACTGGCTGTCCTCACCTCCAGGGCCCTTTCCAGCGTCGTTTGGTAGTCAGCATAGGTGGTCAGAGGCAGGTCCCTCAACAGGGCCTCCACATCAGCTTCAGCAACCTCATCCTCGCTCAGAACGATGCCAGAGTCCCTTAGGCGCTTTGTGTTGAGGTTGGACGTCAGGATGGAGCGCAGGGAGTGAAGCTGCTGCTTCCGGACATCAGCACACACGCTTTGAAACTCTGCAAGGCCGTAGCTAGCCATTGTTGGGTACTCTGGCTGCGCGCTTTCAGTGCACCTTTTGAAGTAAACGAGATCTTCCAACCCCCAAAAGTGCAGAGCGTCAGGCAGCGAGGCGCTGGGCAATGATCCGTACCCGAACTCGACAGCAGCAAGGCAAAACACTGGGAAGTGCTAGCTAAGGCTAGAAACAATTGTCCATATGCAATTTTCCTCATGACTGCGCGGGGTTGCCAAGTGGCCCTTAAGAGTACCGCGGAGCTAGCCTGAGGGCTGGGGAGAACGTGCCTTGTGTGCTTCGGTCCTTGCAGGACTGTCCATACCAAGTGCATCGGCCCAGCAGCGTCATGAGGGCCACACATGTATCGGTTCCACCGACCAAGCTTCGCAGTCAGCCCTTCATTGCTATGAGGAAGTCTGACATGTACCATCGCGCCCCCGTGCAGGGATGCACCCGCCTGATGGCGCTTGCGCTTAAAGTGGGATGTCTAGTCAGACCAGAGTCACACCAGTGAGGAACAGGTGAACATTGACTGAACGTAAATTTGTCCGGCACTTCGGCTTCATTATTGCTGACCCTCACTATTTGCCACTTTGTCACCCAAGTATCAGATATGGCAGAGTGAACACGAACGGTGTCACAGACAGGCTGAGCCTAAACTTACAACTCCAAAGTTTTGCTTTACTCACTTTGGCTTTGCTTACTCCAGCAAGCAGCCAGTAGCTATATCTGGCTGAAGGGGCGCCGGCTGCCTGACAGCTGTGAGCAGCTGGGCTGCGCTTGCGACAAGCCCCTGCCGCTGCCAGCTGCTCCGCTGATCCTGCCATTGTACGCATACTTGCCGCCAGCGCGCTTGAGCAGGTCACCTGTCACATGCATGAAGGACACTCACTTGCCAGTGCTGCGACAAGCAAAACTCATCAGATACCTGCTATTAAGTTTGGAGAGGCATGTGCCCACAGTGCACACGGGTATCTGACTCCCTTGCAAGTCAGCACATGTGCAGCGCAGCATGTTGCAGTCTGAGTTCGTTCCTTTGCCTACCTGCGTCATTTAGGTAGGCAACAAACTCAGACACGTCAGGCACCTCCAGCTCAATGGAATCTGCTATGGAGTAGATGTCAGCCATGGCCAGCTCTGTGGTCCCGCGCAACTGCAGCATGGCAGGTGGCACACCCTCAACACCAATACAAACTGCAGTCTGCCCTCATGACCAACTGCTCGTCAACTCCTTCAGCAGCACGTGTTATCAACCATGCAGTATGGCTTCCCTTGACGACCCGACTCCCCCTTCTGGCCCGCGCAGCATCTCGGCATTACGGCGGTGTGGTCATTGTGACGAGGTTGCCGGCAGGTAACAGCAAAGGACTGCTGTAACTGGAAAACAAGGACCAGGCAACCCCCATATCGCTGTTGTTGGCCATACACTCGCAAACCCTCCACCGTCGCCTCTACCTGACATTTCCTGGACAAGGCATCCATGAAGCGCCGCCGCTCAGCTGCCATGCTGCCCTTCCGACCACGGCTTGAGCCCTTGCCGAAATCTAGGAAGCTGGGGCCCTCAGTCAATTGCCCATCCAGCGTCTGCTTCATGATCTCAACCACATCCTGCAGATGCAGGAGCAGGCAATGCATGAGGACTTGGACTTGCATGCTACCACTCCTGGCATATGGCTCTTTGGTAATATCTGCCTTGCAAGTGCCCTGGCCGCTGTGCCCGCTAGCCTTGAAGCTGGCCCTCCAAATTGTGGCAGGGTCGCCCTGACGACCCAGCAGAGCGAGCACGATGATTTCCTAACTATCTCACAAGCCGACGGTTGCCGGAGAGCAGGCACAAAGTATGGCCAGCAGTGTCGCAGAGCTCTTACCTCCGCATCCTCCTTGGCAATTGTTTCCCGCAGTTCCAGCCGCGCCCGCGCCTCCGCTAGCCTCACAAGGCTCTCCAGCTGGCGATGTGTGACTGGAAGGCCCTGGGAGTCGGCGGCTGACTGCTGCCGCATGTGCAGGTAGTGGGCCTTGATGACCACCTTGGCCTCCTCTGTGGCAGGAAGGGAGACAAGGCCCACACTTGTCATCGGACCTGCCAGGATATGGAAGCATGGTGCCAGTGCACAGTGTGGGAAGGCGAGGAGGTGAGGTGCCACTGCCTGCCTCATGTTGCTAGTGTGCTTGCACCCAACATGGTCGTGGAAGTCATGACCCCGCACCTGTGAGCACAGGGTGCACGTACTGGCGGGCGTATGCTATGTACTTGCGCAGCAGCTGGGGTGGCAGGGGCTCGTCGTCTGCTTTGCGGACCCGCAGCCGCTGCACCAAGCTGGGCCGGGCCTGCACAATGAGTGACACACCTAGCCTGGTGGGAATCCCCCAGATTTGGAAAGGCAGGCACTTACTGGTTTTAATGGCTTAGAGGTGCAGCCCACTTGCCCTCCTCCCCAGTTGCAAAATAGCAACTGGACAGGGCAACTAAGTGTGGGTCCACGCCAACCTGACTTGGTAAACTGCAGCCAAAGGCTGCACATTGACATACTGACCTGCCCACCAAGACCTGTGCCGTCTGTCAGCAGCAGGGCATCTGTCCTGTTGTGCTCCAACAGGCGCGTCTTGGCAGCCTGCGCTCGCGATGATAGACCTGCATGTCAATCGCATACAAAGTGGTTGCAGCAAGCTTCGCATACCACCCACCATACAAAAGTTTCACAACGAACACCCTCCCCCTGGCCCAATTTCCAACAGCCCCTTCACGAAGAAAACGCGTGTGGCAGTTGTAGGAACGTAATGCAGGTACTACATTACCTAAAATTGGCGCACCTGAATGCAGCGCCATGATATGCTCTGACAGGCGCTGGTCCCTCTCCGCATCCGGCCGGTCAAGGAGGAGAAACACCAAGTCAAAGCGGGAGAGCATGGCTGGGCTCAGTTTCAGATTCTCCTGAAAGTGGAAGGTCATAACTCATAGGATGAGACAGTGGACAATTTCATACCCTCTACGGCCCCTGCTCTGCACAAGAGGATCTCCCTGCACCCGATGCATGCCTCCAGCCTGCATCCAGCCTGCATCCTCTGACGTACAGTCAATGTGCATGATTGGTTTCTAAGCCCAGAAGGCACCCTTTGCCTGGCAGGGAGTACAGGTCTGTGCCAATAACACTGTTACACAGAATGTCTATCCTATGTTGCCTTTACAACCTTCAATGTCACCCACCAGCAGCGTTTTCCCCTTGTTGTACTGCCCCTCCACTGGGTTGGCAGCAGCAATGACGGTGGTCCGCGCCGGCAGCGTGGCTACCAAGCCCGCTTTTGCCACTGACACTTCTTGCTGCTCCATGGCTCCAAGCAGTGCCTGTACGTAACAAGGACGCACCCTTAGAAGCTGCCCAAGCAAAAACTGCACGATCACAAGCTCTGAGTCGGCGGCAATCACGTACTAACCAGGGGAAGAGTAGCATGCTGCCACGCACAACTGCTACGAAGCCCCGACCGCTGTGTGCAGCATTAGATTGCCACATTTACTCTTTCCCACTTCACTTGCACTTCAGTTTGCCCATGCCTCCTGGCTCAGCTCTCACCTGGTGGTCCCAAGCCATCTTGTCAAACTCATCCACACAGCACACACCCCGGTCTGCCAGCACCAGCGCCCCGGCGTCAAAGCTGAACTCCCCTCCATCCCGCACCACGCTGACTGTGAGGCCTGCCGAGGTGCTGGTGTTGCCGCAGACATACACACCGCGGGGCGCAGCACCTGCCGAGGCCTGCAAGCAAAGGTGAACGTCTTGATTGGGGGCTCTGATGGTTGCAGCAGAGCTGGCTACCCCCAACGAACAGTGCCTATTTCCCATTACGCACCACCCAAGGCTGGCATGACGGTCAGTCTATACACGCCTGTGCTGCTGCTGGACCCAGGTGCCCCGAATGCCACTGATCCCACCACGGCCGTCCTCACCTGCAGCAATTGGCTCTTGCCGAGCCCAGGATCGCCTACAATCAGCACATGGATGTCACCCCGTGTGGGCACGCGGTCGGGTGTGTTGGCCACCTTACGCACTCCGCCAAACAGCGCCAGCACCAGGCCTGCCTTGACCAACTCATGACCATAGATGGTGGGGCAAAGGGAGTGTACTAGCTGACGCAGCTGGTCACCCTCGCAAGCCTGCAGCAGCGGGGAGCGTCGCCAAGTGGTGAGCCACAGAACCGATCTTGTGTCACTTCCAGTCTGCAGTTGGCAGCTGCTGCCTCTGTCCCTCGGCGGCGCAGCTCATCGGCAATCCGAAAAGGCCTAAGCGTAGGCTCAGGAGCAATGGAAAATCTTGGGATAGTACAGGTCAGCCACACCTCTGTGAATGTGCGTATGAAGTTGAGGTCCATCTCCTGAAAGGTTTGCATGCTGGGTGGCAGGTAGTTCAGGCCGCCCTCATAGCGTCCTTCTGCTGCATCGCGGTCCAGCTGCTGCTGCCTCAGCCGCCGCGCCTGGCTGCGGTTGAGACACCCGTCGCCGCTTGCCTGTCCGGTGCAGACCACTGAAAGAGCTTGGATGAATGGCAGGAAGAGGCACTGCTTCTTGGCATCGCCGCCCTTCTTCCCTGAAGAGCAACAGAGCCGCTGCCATGGCCTCAGCACAATGACCAACCACAAGCAGGGATCCAACAAGGCGACTTAGGGAGCCCGGCTGACCACTGACTGCCAGTCTCATATCAAGCCAGCGATAGTACTCCTTGTGTCCCTAGCTACGAGCTCGAGCGACGTATAGCGCTAGGAGGCATCACCCACCAGCCGCTGCCTCGCCACTGATGACCTTGACTATCCCGACCACGGTCACCACATCGCCGGGAAGGCAGCTCTCCACCAGATCTTCCGTGAGCTCAACGTCGATGGGTCTCGGTACTCGTCCCTCATTCTGCTTCTCATCCTTGGGTAGCGCCTGCAGCGCAATGTGTCATAGCCTATGCCACCGGGACCGTCAAGAGCGTTCCACAAGCATATGATTTGCTCCCCAAGCGGGACTGTAAGTGGGCATCTGCAATATGCTTTGGCATCAACCCCTGTACCTGCTGACATATGTCGGGAATTAGCTGACCTGCACTTGTATCCGCTGCCAATCCACACAGGTGGCCACTGCTTTGTTTGGCATGAAGGTCCGGCTGCGGCACCCTTGCTGTGTGCAGCGCGTAGGCATACTGTAACGTCCATCAGGGAATGCCATGTCCTGCATCCATAATATTAACCAAACCCTTGCCCTGAGAGAAATCCGCCAATGATCGTAGCTATGAAGCTCTCAGTTCAGCCAATGCCGTACACGCAGTTGCCAAGCTGCCAACAGGCATATCGGCCGGCAAAGTCTTAGTCGCAGAGCAAGAGGAACTGGCAGCACACCTGTGGCTCGCCGCACTTGCCGCACACGAACTGCATTTGCATAACCAGCGGCCTGGCAGGCGAAGCGCGTGTGACTGTGCCGCGGATTGTGACCAGCCGCCCAATTTGGTCGGCTAAGATGGAGCTGATGGGCTTGAAGCTCTGTGGGTGGTTGTGTACCCGTGCTAGTACTTTCGCGGCACCATGCAGGTGTGGCAGATCCACTTGTGCCTGGTCTGGCCGCAGGCTAAACAAAGCCTGCGAGCACACCAAGGTTTGTAGTGGCTGGCATTGCAACATAAGTCATTGATGATTTTCTGACCTGGTGAAACTTCAGTGTGGCGCCGAGTGATAGAAATACCTCATATACAGCTGCAGCGATGCAGTCCAGTGCCTCGGCGGGGGCATGCTCGAGGGCTTCACACAGGTCCTGGCTGCGACAGAGTTGGGCCAGCTCCAAACAGTCCAGCTCCACCACCACACGCTGAAACCAGGAAGAGGCTGACAGCAGCAGGTGCCAGCCTGACCCAGAAGCGAAGAAGGCGGCCAGCTCCGCAGTTAGCTGGGCACGGCGGTCCTGGACATCAAAGTCTTTTTGATCAAAGTACAGGTCCCAAGCTGCTGGCTTCACGGCGGCCACAGCAGCGCCGCGCCCAACCTGGGCTTGCTCCATCCGCAGCGGTGCAACTGGGCTCCCTCTACATCGCAGGGAAGCGACAGCGCTTCTTCATGACTTTACAATAACCGAGCCGTGCAAAAAAGTCTCTACATGTAAGCATTTGGAACCAACATGCCAAACATGTTTTTGGCATTGAAGGCATGGTTAGATCTAGCTGGCTTTGGAGTTTTGCGCCCTGCTGAGCTCCACGTAGGCAACCCACGATACCTCCGTCAGACAAGCTGCCACGAATGAGCAAGCAAGGATCGATCGTCAAAGCTGATTCCCTCTTCGCAGATAAAGCCTTGCGGCGAGGCGACATGAGGGGCCGATCACTTGTCCTCGCCGGAGCCGTGGCTGCAGGCCTGATTTTGGCAAGGTGAGCTGCCAAACATACCATCCTTCCCTAAACCCTACTTGGACGTCTGCTTTCCCCTGATGCTCGATGTCAAGGTCGCACATGTCATGATGCCACCTGACCGCCACACCACCAGCCATTCTTGCTGTGCCCAGGCGCCTGCATCCCGACTACAAACTCAACAAGCTGCTGCGAGGCAACCTGCGGCTGTTCAGCAGCGCCTCTGAGCGCAGTCAGGTTCGCAGCCTGTCCAGCAGCAAGAGCCGCGGCTATCTGCTGCAACACTGGCCGCGGCGCGGTGTCAAGGACAGCCAAAAACGAGAGCTGGTCGCCAGGGCAGCGGCAGGAGAGACACAGCTTGAGGATGTCCGCCTAGGTGGGTGGTGGGTATACGGGTTGAGTGCACTCTGTACTCTGCATGTGAGCTCGTCTTTGGGCTGTCGGCCCATGGCTTGGCCTGACAGCGCATGCCTGACGCAGCGCAATTCTCTTACCATCAAATGGTTTTGTCAGCATTGCCCCTGCCCTCTTCTTTACTGTAGAGCTGCTGGAAGCTCCCTTGGCCACAAGGAAGCCACACATCCTAGAGGCTCATGGCGACACGAGGGAAGATGCCTTCTACTGGCTTAGGGACGATGATAGAAAGGACCCCCAAGTGATTGAGCATCTCAAGGTAGGCTGCGATGGCAGCGGGTGGTGTTTGCCGTCTGGCATTGCAAAACACACTAGTGCCGCACTTAAGACCTAGTAGACAACAAGCACCCGCCCTGCCTCCATTGGAGTAGTCTACATGCAGCACAGACCTGCACCTTGGCGCAGTCATCATCGACCCCTGAGCATTTGAGTTTGTGAGAGTGTGTCACAACCAGCCCTAAAGCTTACAGGCCTGCCTGCCTGCCCCCTTGATTTCCTGGCAGCTGTAGACTTATTTATGTGCTGTGCGCGGCCATCAGGCATTGTCCTCTCCATATTTTGCGGAGCAGTCTGATGTATAGCTATATGGCTGCGTTGCAGGCCGAGGCAGCCTACACCAAAGCAGTGCTGGCGGACACTGAGGCGTTGCAAGAGGTGCTTTATCAAGAGATGAGAGGCCGTATCCAGGAGGCAGACCAAAGCGCGCCCATCAGGTGCACTGCACCGTGCTGTGCATACTTTCCGTGCATGCTGAGGCTGCTTGCCCAGCATGCTTCACCGCAGTGGTGTACAGCATGTAGGGAAAGCATGGTGCCTAAGAATCCACTAGCCATTGATGGCATTGTTTCCCTGCATGACAGGTACCACGAGTATTATTACTACACTCGTACCGAGGAGGGCAAGCAGTACAGTGTGCATTGCCGGAGGAGGGTGCCGCCCGGGGCAGGACCTGCCACAGGTGGGAGCCCACTGGCAGACGGGGGTGCCATGCGCATGTGGTGGCATGCGCAGGGAGGTAGGAGTTGAGAGGGAGGGTGCAGGCGTCTGCACCAGTGCAGGGGCCAGGCGAAGGTGTGCTTGCATGGCACATGATTCAGTTCACAGACTGCCGCAGGAGGGTACCACGTCAACCTGCACCTTGTGCCTTGTCCAGTAGTGGTCGCCATCACGCAGGGAAGGCTGCCTTTTTCTTGCTATATCCTTCTGCGACAAGTGCAGTTGTTGCCGCATGTCTCCGGACTGCCTCAGACCTCATGCATAGCTTGCAGAGGTTGACACCATGGGTGAGTCATCTCCCGAGGAGGTGCTGCTGGATGAGAATGTGGAGGCTGCCAAGTATGACTTCTACATGGTGGGCGGCTTCGAAGTCTCCCCAAACCACAGGCGGGTGGCAGGCACTTGCTGCTTGCAGCGTCGCTCTTGTTCGCAGGGATGCTGACGTTCCTTCTCTGCTGAGGAGTCTTGTTTCATGTGCGGGTTTTCTGTGTGGCTACTGGGAGAGACATACCTCATCATGGTAAGGTGGCCGCCTCCGCATGACATGCTGTCACAATGATACATGCTGAGGATAAATAGGTGCTCAGATGTATGACAGGGACACTGGCTGGCCTGACCGGCTGCTCGCTCCCTATGCAGGCTGCTGGCCTATGGGGAAGACACAGTGGGTAACGAGATGTACACCCTCCATGTGAAGGACCTGGAGACTGGCAAGGAGCTCCTGTCTCGCCCCATCCCGGTGGGTGACCCGCCTTGGGCTGGCAGTTAGTTGGAAGCTGGAAGCGAGAGATGCTGGGACGTGGGGAAGTGCAGCCCAGAAAGGGTACCCCCCCCCCCCCTTTGGTAGCGGTATCTGCTGTGGGCTGACCTTGACTGGTAGTTATCTGGGTAGCAGTGCGCTGATATGGCCAGGGGAGGGA
>BBXU01002656.1:0-12761 GCA_001598975.1 Parachlorella kessleri
GGGGGGCATGAGGGCTTGTTGGGTCGCCGGGTGCTCAGTTGTCCTCAGCCTTGCTGCTCGACGGCTTTTCCATGCAGTGGCGTCTGCCACAGCTCGCAGCACACGCCTTGCAACGCTCACAAGGCAGGCCTCCTCACCTTCCAAACCCTGAGGTGCTACGCTGTCCCAGTGCTGACTCACGGCGTCAGCCCGCCTCTCCATTGCGTACCCTGCAGAGGACCGGGGGTTCACCCGCGACGACCCGCCTGTCACGTCCCTGCACTACCCAACCGCCGCGCTGGCCCGGCAGCGCTCCCGGGCCTGGCACAGCGAGGTGGACTCGCTGCAGAACGCGATTGAGGCCTTCAAGGTGTGCCCGGCTACAAAACATGCCAGCAATAGGGTGGACAGGGTGATGTTAGATTAACGTGAGGTTGATGTAAAAGTGCCTGCAAGGTGTGGCAGGCTGGCTGCGGGGTTGTGTTGCGTGGGGCAGTAGCAGGGGCCGGTGAGGTGCTTCAGGGTGTTGCTGGCCCGGTGTGCCGCGCGGCTCCTAACCATTTGTCTCTACAGTTCTACTACAGTTTGATCAGTTACTGCCTCTCAGATCCTGTTGGGGCGGCTGGGTGATGTTGGTGTGTTGAAGGCCCTGGGGGGCCTGGTCACTGCTTGCTGCCGCAGAGGTGAGGCAGGCACTGGAGGGCTGCCTGGCATGTATCTTAGCTTGTAGGACATCTCAGGCGGCATGCTGCGCTGTGCTGTGCTGTGCAGGCTGAGCCTGACGAGGTGGGCACCGGCGGGCTGCCCCGCATGCGCTCGCGGCGCATGCTGCGGCGCAACAGCGTGTCCATGATCATAGAGAACCCGGTGCTGGCACAGGTGCGTCCCCAAGCAGTGTCGCTGGGGGCTGGCCGGCTTCGTGGAAATGGGAGTTGGGTTGGGGCCAAGCTGGCGGGCGGCTTGAGCGGGAGTGTCACCTGTGCGGTCTGTGGGCAGTCGGAAGGGTGGAAGTCAGCAGTACGTGGCCCGCAGCGCTGGCAAGCATGCGGGGTGAGTCACAGCATGCGGATTGCTGCGTGCCGTCACTTTCCCCATCCAGCAATCCAGGGCCAGCAGCCCGGCTCATGTGCGCAAGAGAGTAGGTGTCACCAAGCGTGCGACTTCCATGCTGCATTTGGCTCTGCTATCGAAGTCTTCTGCTTGCCTGCCTGCCCGGTGCAGACGGGCGCGGCCGAGTCGCTGCTGCTCAACCACTACCCGCCCTTCCAGGCGCTGCCGCCGCTGCGCTCCCCGCAGCAGGCCCCGGGGGCGCCGGCGGGGGCCCGGGAGCGAGGCGCCGGCGCCGGCGGCGCCGGCGAGATGGGCGAGGCCAGCGTGCGCAGCCACGAGGGCGACACAGAGAGCAAGGACAAGGATGAGATGGAGGCAGAGGGGGACGAACACGATGCCTTCCGCGAGGGGCTGCTGCGTCACTACCACAAGCAGTCGTCAGCCGTCAACCTGTCGCGCATGGCACACCCCGCTGAGCTGCGGCGGCTGCAGGAGGAGCTCAGGTGGGTGTTTGTGGTGGGAAAGGTGTGTGTGTCGTGGTGGTGTGTGTGTGTCGTGGTGGTGGTGGGGGCTGTTTATGAAACAAGACTCCTATGAGGCAGCTCAGCCCTGGCACAGAGTGTGGTCAGAAGTCTGTGAAGGATACCACAGTGGCTGCTGTGCCCCGCTCTGGGGCGAGGCGCGGCACGTCAGAGCGGGGCACGGCATGTCGCAATTAGGCAAGTGGCTGGCTCGACGGGGTTGTAGCTTTGTAGCTGTTCGTCTCTACCTCATCCCTGCTGGGCCTGCTGTGCTGCCCTGCCCTGCCCCAGGTCGTACCGTGTCCCTCGCGAGTCGTCCTTCCTGCAGGCAGCTGCGGGAGGAGGGGTCAGTGCTGGGGAGCGCATTGGGAGGCAGGGGCCGTGTTGAGATACGTTGGAAATGGTCGGCCTAGGTTTTAAAGGACTAACGATGCACTCGTATGCTGTGAAGCCGGCTGCGGGGAGGTTCGTGAGGAGAGCAAGGCGCTGGAGGGAGGGCCGGACAGGCGGCAGAGAGGATGTCAAGAATCCTACGTCGCCGGGCAGCACCTGTCACTAAGCCTGATGCCGGCTGCCGCAATTGCAGGCAGCTGCGCGAGGAGAGCGGGGTGCTAAAACATACCTATGGCACCGCTCAGCCAGTGTCACTCTCTCACTGACCTGGCTGTCTTGGCGCTGGCTGCAGGCAGCTGCGCGAGGAGAGCAGGGTGCTGAGGATAGCATGTTGAGGCTAGGCCCTGTGGCCGAGAGCGTTCAACCTATGACTCTAGCAGCCACGTGGTTACATTTGTGCTGGCTGCAGGCAGCTGCGTGAGGAGAGCCGGGTGGTGGAGGGCGAGCTGGAGGAGGCGAAGATGAGGGAGAGGGAGGCCAGGGACCACGGGGCGGCCTCTGCTGCTGAGCTGGCGCGGGCGCAGGTGAGAGAAGTGTGTGTGGGGGGGGAGGGGGGGGGCGCTAGGTGTGTGTGCGGGGAGGGCAAGAGGGGGTGTTCAGTGGTTGTCTGTGTCTGGTAAGTGGGGAACAAGCGTCGGCAGAGGGTGCGTATCTGCCGGCCAGGCGGGCGGGGTGGTGGATGGCAGTTGGGTGGAAAGCCGCGCAGGTGGTGAAGTTGTGGGGGGAGCCCTCACTCGACTCCCACACCCAGGCCGGTCCCGCCGGTTGTGCCATGTGTGACTGGTGATTTGTCATCTTTCGTCACTCGAGCCCAACAACCCGTGCAGGCCCTCACGCGACGGGCAGCAGATGCCATCCAGCGGCTTAAGCAGGAGTTGTATAAGGCTGGGCAGCTTCAACCAGCGGTTCCCATTGGGCAGGCCAAGGCTGCGGCCGGCGGGCCAGACAATGGCGCAGAGCGGCCCCTGACAAATGGCAGCATGGCAGCAGCAGCAGCAGCAGCGGTGGGTGAGGGTGGGTCGCCAGCAGGGCAGCAGCAGCAGCAGCAGCAACAACAGAAGCAGGAGCTCCAGGGAACTAGCGAGGTGGGCGAGGGCACAGCAGCGGAGGCGCTGGAAGCTGAGCTGGCAGCGCTCGAGGCTGAGCTGGCGGACGTGCGCAGCAGCGAGCAGGAGATCGAGGCGCTCAGAGCCGAGCTGGCTGCAGCCAAGAAGGCGCAGGGCAAGGCGGAGCAGCGCAGGCGGGACGTCGAGAGCAAGCTGGCAGCCCTGACGGCCGCCTGCGGCGGCCCGGCAGCAGCCGCAGCCGCCCTGCGGCACGCAGCTGCCGCTGCCGGAGCCCCGGCCGGCTACCCAGCCGCCGCGTTCATGCCGCCCCTGGCCTACGGCCCGGCGGTGTCGTACCAGCCCCACCCCATCTTCGGCCTGCCGCCGCTGGGACCGTACGCGATGCACCCGGCGGCGGCGGCCGCCGCCGCTGCGGCGGCGGCGCAGCCTGGCGCCTCCGGCGCCATGCGGGGCAGCCACCAGGGCAGCGGCAGCGGGTTGGGCGCCATCCAGAAGGTGGCTTCCATGCCCCTGCTGGGCCCGGGGCTGGTGTCTCCCCACCACCTGCCCATTGCCCCGCTGGGTGCCGCTGAGCTTCGTGAGTGGGGCTCGGGGGGAAGCCGGGAGGGCCGCAAGCGGCGGGGAGGCGGCTCCTCACCCATCGCTGAGGAAGACCCAGGTGTGTACCTGGTGGGGCTTGCTGTGAGGGCGCGGGGCCAAGCCACAGGCTATGCTGTGGCTGTTGTTGAGGAGCTAGGAACTCGTTCTGAGGGAGGTATAAGGAACATGGTATTTGGGCCTTGCATGCCACATGCCCACATGCACATAGGGGCATGTAGAGCAACTGGCATCCTTGCTGATATGAAGCTGCTTGAGTGCAAGTAGTGTGCGATACGCTGGCGTGATGGTGTTTGTTGCGGGAGGCAAACATTCACCATGCCGACCTCCCCTGCCCATCTCCGTGGGCACCTGCTGTCTGCAGATGAGGCACCCCAGCGAAAGCGGCGGAGCGACAGGCCGAGCAGCGAGGAGCCACCAACCCCGGCGGAAGGGCGCGCCGCTACCCCCAGCACGGGGGCGGGAGCGAGGGGCGGAGCAGCAGCGGCAGCAGGCAGGGTCGATGGGGAGGGCAGCCCCAGCCCGGGCAACGGAAGCGAGCAGCTGCAGCAGCAGGAGGAGGCGGAGGCGGAGGGTGGAGCGGCTGCAGCGCGGCCACACTTCACCAGCGGCGACGGGGAGACCGATGCGACGGCAGAGCCTCCTAATGGCGCCACGAACCGCACGCTGGGCCCACAGCAGGCGCCGACGGCGCCGGCGCCGGACCGGCAGCAGCAACAGCGCCGCGGGCGGAAGGCGGCGGCGCTTGGGGCGGAGGGGGACGGGCCAACAGGGAGCCTTGTACACCCTCTGGGCGTAGCCACCCCCAAGGATGCCCAGCTGCTGCCGGCGGATCCGTTGACCGGCACGTCCGTGGCGCCGCTCAGCCTGCCAGCCTTGACAGGCCCAGCGGGAGAGGCTGCTGGGGTACCTGAGGGGCATGCCGGGGTTGGCATCTAGGGCTGGAGCCCAAGCAGCTGCTGGTGCAGAGTAGCAGTAGGTGCAAGGGCTGGACAGAGGCCTGTGGGGCAGCCTGGCAGGCCAGCGTTGTGCACGCCCTGGTGGTGGAGCTGTTTCAAGGAGTGTTTGACGCACCGCTCCGAGCGGGGCAGTTGATGCCGCGTGACTTGGGAGGGTAGGCAGTTAACTTGGCTTGGACTTGTTTGTGCATGGATTGGCTTAGAAGCGCGGCCTAGCCATTGCTCGAGTGCACTCCGCGGGAGCAGCACACTGCAACACAGCCTGGCATTACAGGCGCTGCCAGATGATCGGCACCGGTAGTTGCGCGCGGGATCCTGCTCGGGCGTGGTCGTGCTGCTTCCATTTGACTGGTTGCCAGAGCGCTGAGAGTACATGCCTTCGCGTTGGCCCTTTGGCATTGATTTTCCAGCTGCCTGCGCTGTGACTCAGCGCCTGGGAGTCCCTTCATAACCAGTTTTGGCCTCGTACCCGTTGTTTTTTCCATCATGAGGTGTGCTTATTTGGTGCACAGGGTTGAAGCTGGGCCGGGGCGGAGTTTACATTTTTGGTACCTCCTGGGGTGGGTATGCTTGTTCGGAGCCGTGACTTGCTACAGCTTTGGTGCTTGCGCAGCGCAACAGCACTATGTGACGTGTATTCCAAAATTGTCCATCTCACTGCAACGCCTTGTTGTCGATTTCTGATAATGATTTCGGGTGGCCAGTGGAGCCGTAAGCGCATCATCCAAGCCCTTGCTGAGGGCCTGACAGATCCCAGCATGACCTTGCTTTATCAAGCAATAGACACAGAGCATAACTTGGGGAGAGAATTACTGGCTCAGAAATCAGGCAAGAATCAGGCTCACTGCATCCAGTGCTGTCAGTCCAGTCCAGCCCAGCTCTACTCCCTGTTTGCACTACCTGCCACCCATGCTAGTAACTGCATCCAGCCCAGCCCTCATATAGCTATATCTTATCTCCACTCTGTTCCCACCACCTGCCACCATTACTACATAAGATAACTTGACGTGCCTGAATCTGTTATACAAGTAGGTCTGTCATACTTGCAGCTGTTATACATGTAGCTGGCCTGCAGGCTCAGCTGCTTCCTGCCCCACCAGCGCTCAACAAGCACGACACAAGTAGCACCCCCGCGACACACGGGCAGCCGACAGGCTGCTTGCACGGACAGCAGCCTTGGGCCCACCAAAGTTGCAAGCCCAAGCCAGCACAGTTTGTCTCTGGCTGACAGAGTGACCGAGTTTGCAGCCATCTGCAAGGCAACACGATGCCCCCAGGATCTAGCCAGCTCACCCCCCCCCCCCCCACCCACCACCACCATCACCAAAAACACACACCTACACATCTGCCACACCCCGCGAACAACCTTCTCCTGCCCCTCTCCTGCCTGCCCCTACTCCTGCTTGGGCCTGTGGTTGGTGTTGATGAGATACACAGCGCCCAGCGTGACGGCCGCGCCAAACAGCTGCAGCGGCGTCAGCCGCTCCCCAAGGAACGCGTACCTGCAGCAGGCGCAGCACATGGACGACTCACGGAAGACTAACGCAGCTCTAGCACGGAATTGTTTGGGCCCCAGGCATGCATCGGCCAGGGACTGAGGGACAGGGCGGGCGGTACAGCCTGTCCTTCGAGAGTACTCCTCCGCAGCGGGTGGTTGTGGATGGAGGTTCCAACTCATCAGGACCAACTGTGACTGGATCAAGGTGTTCCTTTTCAGGACCAACTGTAACAGGACAGATGTGTGCTAACACACCCAACAGCCCTCAGCATCATACTTTGAATGGCAGACCTGCGCCGCCACGAGCTCCGGCCAGCTCCCTACAACCACTAGCATATACCCAAAGGGTGGCAACCAGCCACCTCACCCGCTGGCCGCCGCAAACATCAGCACATACCCAAGCATACACTCCAAGGGTGGCATATACCCAGCCACCTCACCCGCTGGCCGCCGCAAACATGGGCGTAAGGAAGGTCAAGGACGACAGGGCTGTGAGGTTCCCCCGGGACGCGTTGTAGAAGAACACACCATAGCTGGCAGCAGAGCCGAGCAGCGACACATACAGCAGCAGCAGCGCGTCCAAACCTGCAGCAGGTACGTACGCACTACCTCCACCAACCATTGTGTGTGGGTGTGTGGGTGGGGTGAGGGGGAGAGATGTGCAGGCAAAGGCAATGGGGCGCACAGCTCGCAGCCAGGTGGCAACTTCCCCCTGACCGGGTGACAATCTCTCAGAAGCAGCCAGGCAAACGCGGCCGCCGTCAGTGTGGACTTCCAATGACTCGCGAGTAGTAGATCAGAGGTAGAAGATCACTCCAAGCCTGGCCTCATGCCGGCATCGGCAGTCACAACCGCCCATGCCCTCAGGCACGTGTGACGCTCCACCCATCCAGCGTGACTACACCCACAACCCTCGCGCACCCACGAACCCCGAGAGGGTCGCAGGTACCAGATCAAATTCCCCGTCCCTACCTGTGAGCTGCGAGAGGGCCACAGGTATCTGATCCCCCTCCTGAGCCAGCGACAGCGCCAGCAGCGGCAGCCCCCCCAGCACCATGTGCCAGCCGGTGGCTATCACAGGGTCACAGTACTTGGCCACCCAGCGAACCATCACGGTGCCCTGCAGCAGCAGCAGCAGCCCGAGCCTAAGCCCTGCTGGCCACATGCCCTGGCTGGTTGGGACACGTGCCAGCCAGCAGCAGCAGCAGCAGCACGAGCCACAGCCCTGCTGGCCACATGCGCTGGCTGGCTGGGACACGTGCCAGCCAGCAGCAGCAGCAGCACGAGCCACAGCACTGCTGGCCACATGCGCTGGCTGGCTGGCAGATGAGCCGCGGCCAGCAGCGGTCCACAGGGTCGCATGCATGTTGTGTGGACACCCATCACACTCATTTATCAGGGTGCCTGGTGGTGTCAGACTCAGGCACAGGCTGGGCCCCGCTGGTGATCCCTCCCTGACACTGGTGCACCCAACAAGCAGCACAAGCTTTTAGGGGGGCAGTGGAGCGAGCCTTGTACCAGATCACACGCCGCACAGGTCAAGGTTAGGGGCACATCTGGGGCCTGCCCAAAATGTCGGCAGCCAGCAGCAAGGGCACCCAGCAGGGCTGCGACCGTACCGCCACGTACCACTGCCATGCTTTGGGCCGCCAACAGCATCCACCACTCGCCGCTGTCCCAGATGGACCACTCCCCAGGTGCGCCTGCACAGCTTGGGAGGGTAGTTAGTAAGCCCCACCGGTGGCTGCAGTGGCTGCCTTTGCGACAATGACCGGGTACGGAGATCCCCCAGGCGCTGCATCCCATTACTTTTTCTCGCAGGCTGCGCATGAAAGCTCTACGACACCAGGTACCAGCACTGCCTCGGCTGCCTGCAAGTGCCAGCGCCAGGTGCCATGGCCCACCCAGCCCAAGGTGCACGGCAGGTTGCCCGTGCTCACCTGCTGCTGCTGCTGCTGCGCCTGCTATGCCTGCTGCCTGTCCGCCGCCCGCGCTCCACGCCTCCGGCAGCGCCGCCAGCAGCGAGGGCGGCACCTCCAGCAGGCACAGCCCCGCCACGCCTAGCCCCATGCCGGCATAGCCCAGCGGGCCCAGCCGCTCGCCAAAGAGCAGCGAGGCTAGCAGGGCGACGGTGAGTGGCTGCGAGTCGATGATCACGCTGCCCAGCCCTGCCGCGGTGCGCTGGAGGCCCTCCACAAGGAACCCCTGCAAGGGCAGGAGTTGTAGTTCCGGTGGCCTTAGCTTGTCTGGGGGAGAGAGACGTACTAGAGCAGGACTCAGGCACGAGGAGGCCTTTTACAAGGAAGGCCAGGGCAATGGCGAGACTTACAACTGTAGCTCTCTTGCATGTCAGTCAGGTTCGGTGCCTGCTGGTGCCTGCTGGGGGTGCTGGTGCCTGCTGGTGCCTGCTGGTGGTGCTCGCGAGGCACGGCCCATGGGTGTGTTATGTGGGTCGGTTGCAGATCGCGCAGGTAGGTCCCATGCTTGCTGGTTGGTGGTGCTTGCGGCTGACCGCAGCTGCCAGCAGGAGGCAACTCGCCGAGCCGTGCTGCGGCTGGATGGAGAGCAACCAAGCACAAGAAAGCCGTGGTTGGAACAAGCCCTACCAAGCTGCCCTGCTTTGATGCCTTTCAGTGCGCTGGATGCCGTGATTGGGTAGGATTTACACTCGCCCTCCCTCCACTGCCCCACCACCATTCGATCATCCCTTCTGCGGTGCCGTGCAGGGCCCCCATGGCAAGGTACAACACATGTCACAGCGTCCAGAGTTTGATTCTGGAACAAAGCAATCCTTTCATTCCATCCTACCAGTGCCGCTGGTGCGTCCTGCTATATGCTGGGTGCACAGCCTGTACCTGTCACAGCCCCCGGCCCCACCTGGAAGCAAGCCCCGTCTACCAGCCCAAAGAGCGCCACGGCCACCCAGCCCATGAGCTGCTTGGGGGGGCCCCTGCCCTCCTTGGCGGCCCATGCCAGCACTGCGGCACCAGCCGGGATGAGTCGCCAGGCGGCCAGCAGCAGCGGGGTGGTGTGGGGGGCCAGCTCCTTCATGGCAGCCACTGCAGGGAGGCCAGCAATCAATCAATCATTACGCAACCCACAGCAGCGGCAGTGAAACCGGCAATCAATCAATCATTACGCATCCCACAGCAGCAGCAGGGAGGCCGGTAGGAAGAGGAGCAGGCAGCTCAGGGAGGCTCTCTACCCTTGCGTCGGTGTGTGCCTCCAAGTACAAGGGATTGCAGTTCCCAGCATGGAGGGGACTGTTTAGTGGGTGTGATTTGTGGCGCCACAACTCAGCTGTCCGCACGAACACCCGCTCATGTGCACCACCGTCACTCGGCAGTGCATGCCCTGTGAATCTTACTTACTGCTACTTGCAAACAGAGATAATCTGCAGCCTGCTGAGTAACTCACTGCTGGTGCCCCAGAAAAAGAAGGGGGAGATGAGCAGGAGGGTATCTGTTACAGACATGGCGCCCTTCGTGCTTGACTCTGCAGCATGAAACCGGGGAGTAATTGGACGCTTCCATAAGGGGAAACCCGGAAATCCATGCAAGGTACGTGTTATTCGTCTGCTAAGTTTCATCTTTGCTTACATATCTGACAAGGTGTTAGATCCTCATGTTCCTCAAGGCAGTCAATGTCTGCCCTATAAGAGTTAACACACTAAGCGGCCTTAAAAGGCGCAAGGTCTTGGGCTAACTACCGACCGATACGGTAGCGAGCGTGCTCTGCAAAGTCTTACGCAGTAGTTGTAATACTTCAGCAGGTCGAGGAGGACATGAGCAGTGTCCACATCCAAGGGGTCCGCACCTGGTTGCAGGAGGGGACTGCTCTCGAGTACTGCCAGATCTCCACAGACCTCGCCTGTGTCCTCATCCAGCACTACACAAGTGCCTTCTGCCCCGTTGGCGAAGCACTCCAAGACCTTGTGGTCCTCCCCAGGCGGTAGGGTTATCGCCTTGGCTTGCTCACGCCTGTCAGAGGGCAGCACCGTCCTCTCCGACTCCTCAACAGCCCGGCAGCGATGCCGGTGCCAACGCTTGGCTGCCGCTGCTGGGCGAGGAAGCCCGGTGGCCACGCAAACCACACCCCGGTGCTGCAGCGCACCCGCATATGGACTGCGCACTGAGAGCCTCCAGGTAACCATTGAGGCAGCTGTTATATCAGATACACCCGTCCTAAATATGATCAGCGTTCAAAAGAGCAAGCCATGCATCTCAAGAGCAAGTAGCAAGCTTGTGGACCCCTGTGCTGTGGTAACTTTTCGATGTATGCATTCAGGGATAGGCGGGCTCGATCGGTCGCTGGGACTTCTCTTGCGCCCTGCATTCGGCGGGCAGCTGAGGCGCCCCCTAGGGCCCCTGCCCCTTGGATGACCCTTCTGCGAACCCCAATTTCCAATTGCAGTTAACTAACTAAATACAATAAAAGTGGGAGTATTTAAAAGAGCCTATATTGTCACGGTTGAGCCTAGGCATCTCCATGTTGCTGCTTCTCCTTTCTATGGTGGCCGGTCGTGCAAACAAAGACATCCAGCAGCCAGCCCTGTCAGTCCAGTCCAGCTCTACTCCCTGTTCGCACTGCCTGCCACCCATGCTAGAGACAGAGAGTTAGAGGCAAACTGTGAAAGGGATAAGTGCAGTTATGCTCTGTTTCTCCCTATATGCCATTTCCACCTTGGCCTGTGAGGGGTGATTCCCCTCATCTGGATTCCTGTGCGCCAGTGAGCTGGATTCCCTGTTCAACAGTGGAATGCAAGAAGCGCATATAACTGTTGCTGTCACCCATCGCCGCTGCTTGTTGTGACCTTTCCAGGTGGGAGGTGGCAGCACGCATGCAGGGGTTGATTCCCTTCAGTAGCACGGAATATCACCCACCAAACAAAACTCTGTCCTGCCAGAGTGCATTTATACTTCTTCCATACTACGGTATGTTACTTACGGTGTACCTCTTTGTACTAAACTCAGGCTGAGTTATATAATGCAAATTACGTCATAAGCACCCACGGAAAGGAGGGTAAAGGGGACAGTCCCCACAGGCGGTAACTGAAGAGCGGGCTTCCCAAAGACTGTCAAAGGAAGCGCGGCCAGCAAGGAGCAATAGCTCTGACATAGAGAAAGGGCAGCGGATTGTGGTGTCAGGTCACCTAACAGCAGTGCTATAGCAGCAGGGAATCCACACACGGACAACTCGGGACACATTAATAGCCGCAGCCAGGACCACCAAGGGTTAGTCACTGCTTAGTAGCCGCCCATGGCATCCATGCCGGCGCCAGCGCCGGCGGTCTCGGGCTCGGGGATGGTGGTGACCACCACATCGCTTGTCAGGAAGGTCTTGGCTACTGACGTGGCATTCTCCAGGGCGCTGCGCACGACCTGCGGCAAGACAGGAAAGCTTGGGTGCCTGCTTGCTTGCCAGCGCAGCTTCTGGGTAGACAAATTTCACAGGGGTTTCACCAGCAGCATGCTGCCATCAATTAAGATAAGACTTCACCCATGTACACACAAAGCTTCACCAAAAACAAACCCAAGGAATCACAAGATATGCTGCGGTTCTCCAGCCTGGGCGCTCGCTTGGGTGACTGCTGAAAGGGGTGCCACGACACCCCGGCAGTGGCCCAGGCCAGGCTGCCAACAGGATCCACACCGGCAGCACACCTAGAAGGCTACAAAGGCTCCTCCCATTCCATTCCCTCCTCCGCAACCAGCTGCAGGGGCAGCTAGGCAGGAGCGTCCCACAACCAAACGGGCCCCCAGGTAATACGTAAAGCTAGCAGTAAGGGGCTCCCACGCGCCCTCGTAGCGTTGTGGCCCGACTGGGAAGCCCACCTTGGTGGGGTCGATGATGCCGCTCTCCATGAGATTTTCATACGCGCCGGTGGCAGCATTGTAGCCAAAGTGGGGGTCAGGGTTGTCTAGCACGCGCTGCACAGGGCGGAGGCAAGTGGAGGTAGATCATGTGCCTCCCTTGCTGCATGCGCACACTGCTCCGAAACACATCCCGACCTTGACTCAACATGCGCGCCCCAGAAAAGTTTTGCCGTGGCCCGGCAGGGGAATGACAAAATGGGTCACCGCCGTCCACCTGGGTGGGGAAGGTACACGAACAGCAACACTGGCTGTCCGGCAAGGCAGCGAGGCCCCCTCCTCTGATGCCACCCAGCGACTCCATCGCACCAGGCGGGCATTCTGACAACAGCTGCAGCGCTGCTATTACACAAACCGCTGGCGGCGCCGCACCTGCATGACGACCGAGCCGTTGTCGCCGGCATTGTTGGCGATCAGCTTGAGGGAGTATGGCAGGGCGCGCTTCACAATGTCGGCGCCAACCTGCGCAGGGGTGCGGCACACACGGAGCTTTAGGTCAGTGTGGTCCAATTCGCAAGAGGGAACCACCTTGACACGATACCAACTACAGCGGCCACGCAGCCGTGTTTCTTGGCTTCAATCCTCGACTTACAAGTCCACTCATCACGAAAGCAAAACAAACCTGCTGGACGCGCCCACCGCAGCGCGCGCATGCCTGCGACTCTACAATACCATTCCTTTTTACGGAAGCTGCAGAGATGTACGACATCCGCAAGCCCTAGACTGGACCGACAGCTCCCCTACCCTTGTGTGCACCTGTGCTCCCTCCCCCGCTTCCCTCTACCTGCCCCCCCCCCCCCCCCTCGCTGCTCCAATCCTCGACC
>BBXU01002659.1:0-60887 GCA_001598975.1 Parachlorella kessleri
CCACCCCACCCCACACACACACACACCCCGCGGCACCTCTTTGAACTGACTGGCTGACTGAGCGACGGGGACCCCAACTCAACCCACCTCCTCGGCTCCCTGCTTCCTTGTTGCTTCTCCACTGCAGAAGTCGTCGCTGCGCGCCTCCGCGTCCACCGGCAACCTGCAGCGAGGCCCCTTCTCCAGTTCCCCGCCCAAGCGCCCTGCCAACTGGCCGCCCCCGCTGGCGCCGGTGGCGGAGGGGGGCGCCAGCCAGGCAGAAGGGGGCGGTGGGGTTGCTGGCATGGGGGGGACAAGGGGTGCCGCCCGGGGCCGGGGGCGAGAGCGGCAGCGGCCGGGGGAGGGGCTTCCGTGGCTTCCCGCCGCCGGAGGCCGCGGCGGCGCCGGCGCCGGTGTTGAGCGAGGAGGAGGGCGGCCGGCGGGGGCGGGGTGGCGGCGCGTACAAGGCGCTGCTGGAGGCCGCAGGGCGCAGCCTGCCCCCAGCAGCGACGCAGGCGCTGCCAGCGGAGCAGCAGCAGCAGCAGCAACAACAAGAAGAACGGCGGCAGCGGCAGGAGGAGGATGAGGGCCGGGCGCCGCAAACGCAGCAGCGCCAGCAGGCAGAGCAGCAGCAGCAGCAGCAGCAGCGGGAGGGCATGGGCTGGCCAGGGCTGCCGCCGCGGGGCCCGGCAAAGCCGGCCGCGGCGGCGGCCCCACAGCAGGCGCAGCAGCCTCAGCACACGCCGCAGGCCGGGCGCTCCAAGCGCGTCAGCTTTGGGGGCGCGGTGGAGCGGGAGCAGGAGAAGCCGCCCGCGGGCGCTCCTGCTGCGCCTGCTGAGGCTGCGGCGGAGCCGATGGCAGTGGGTGGCGGCACGGAGGGGGCGGGGGACCACCACAAGGGGCCCATTACGAACCCCCAGGAGCTGGAGAGCCTCATGCGGCAGCTGAAGTTTAAGAAAGACCAGGGGCTGTCGGCAGGTGAGCGCGTGCCTGGGTATGATGCTGCACTGGGATGCCCCAGAGGGCTGGGGGAAGTTTGCTAGTATTGGTGGCAAGTAGTGCGAACAGGGAGTAACTGCTTTGCTATACTGATAGGACTGGATGCAGAGTGTGCCTAGGTCTTGCCCAAGTTCTGATCCAGCTGTTCTCTCCCCAAGTTGAGCTAGCCTTATCCGGCGGGCAAGGTCCAGGAGTTGCACGGGCCGCTAGCAGGTTAGCAGGTGTGTATGGAAGAATGACAATGTCGCACTGAGTGTGGTATCCCACAGCCAGTGTGCAACTACCCTACTTCCTGTCTCCCGTCGAGACACCATGTGGGCGGTGTTGCTGCGTCTGCAGAGGCGCTGGCGACTGGGCTGCAGGGGCTGGGGTACGACCTGACCCCCAGCGAGGTCAAAATCCTCATCAATGAGCTGGACAGCAACGAGGATGGGCAGGTGGGGGCGCCCGGGGTGTGGTAGGGCCTGGGTGCTGATTCAGGGGGGATCTGATTGAGGAGTGTGTGCACGCGTAGGGGTGTGAGGACACTCGTCAATGCGCTGGACAGCACCGATGATGGGCAGGTAGGGACCTGGTGCGTGTTAGGACTGGGTCGCCACGACATCTGCAGGCTAGGACTGGCTCTGTAGGTCCCACGCTTAAATCAGCACAATTGGACCTGGGTGCTGTGTGAGAGCGAGGGGGTGTGCGGGGCGTCCGTTGGGGTGTCAGGAGTTGCATTGGGAAAGCTGGGCAGGAGCGAGGGATGAGCAGGCAGGGCAGAGTCCCTGGGATGTGTGACTCGGTGCTTGGGCGCATGAGGCTGGCGGGAGGGGTAGGATGGAGGACCCTTGTCTTTTTCTGCGCTGGAGGTCTGTACGGTCTTGTCGTCCTGCCTTGGTATCTGGGTCATGCACGCCTGCGCTAAAGGTACAGTGCCCTCTGAGGTCTTTGGTTCCCACATGTGCTACAAGTAACCCCGATTTGAAAATCCGCCCAGCTACTGTGCTCAGCTCGCGGCGCACTTCCAACGCTTTAAGCGCAGAGGTGGGCTGCTTTCTTGCTTGCAGGTCCAGCCGCACGAGTTTATCGCCTCCCAGCTGGACTGGACCACCCTGCAGCAGAGCAACAGGTGGGCAGATGTTTCCCGCATTAACTAAGGGGGGAGGGGGGAGGGGGGGGGCACAGGTTTAGGGCAGATTCAACCCACTTGGTTGACTACCCCATGCCGGGTGGCGCCCTACCCACCCCCTCGATGGGGTCTGGCACCCTAGTACAACTTGACCGGTGCACACAGTAACACAGTAGGGCCGGCGCCCGGTGGCGATGTGGTGATGTGGGCCACTGTCTGAGTTGCGCGCTGGCGCCTCGATACAGAAGTGGCGCGGGCTGGCTACTGTGACGTGCGTCACATCCCTTGGCTGGATACCCTGCATTGACTGGAACTTTTGGAGCTACTGACTCTTCCAGGTGGCACCTGGCTGCGCCTGTGACACCCAGCGGGCGGACATGGCCCTACCATTACTCCCACCCAACCCCCCCGTCCCCCCCCATCACACGCCGGCATGGTCGGTGCAGGGAGCTGTGGCTGGAGTGTGCCCGCCGCGCCTTTGCGTCCCTGGACGCCAACTCCGACGGCCGCCTAAGCTTGGACGCCGTGCTGGCCACCCTGCGCTCCAAGCTGCCCGCTGACGAGGTGGACTATGCCGTGGAGGACGCGCTTGTCGAGGCTGGCTATGCAGGTGTGTGCGCTGATGGGTTTATGCAGGTTGCAGAAAGTGATTGCACCATCATCACGGGGGCGTGGCGGAGTGCAAGTGGGGGCACTGTGTGCTCGCTGGGTTGTGGCTCTGGCTGAAGGAACTCACTCCTCAATGCAAGGATGTAAGCCGAGCATGGCATTGTGTATGTGGATCTTTGTATCAAACCAGACGCTAGAAACAATGCTGTGCTGGCCATGCTGTGCTTTGTGCTGCACTGCCTGCTGCCCACTTGAGGTGCTAGGTGATGGGGAGTGAGGCTGGCCCAGCAGGAAGTGGGGGCTGCAAGTAGCTGCCAGCCGGCTCGTTCACAGCATGTTTCGTTCCGCCGCGCCAGCGGCTTGCCTGGTATCTGCTTGCGCCACAAGCACAGGTACACCCGGGGCTCTACTTCATGTTATTGCTTCGCCTGACCCTCCTGCCTGCCTACCGTCCTCGGCTGCAGATGCCGACGAGATGGACTTTGAGGGCTTCCTGCGCATGGTGCAAGTGGGGTCCCTGGACTCCCTTGATTCCCTGGACCAGTACGACCCCCGGCTGCGGACGGCAGGCATGGTGGGAGAGGACATGAGCAGGTGGGCGAGCTGCACACCCTGGAGCGCCTGGACCTGTTTGGGAGTCCAACTGTGCATGCGAAGCCGGCGTTTTTGGAGGTTTTGCCACCACGCATTGGTCAAGGGCAGCTGTGCCGCCTACCCTGGTGGATTGTGTTTAAATAGGACGCTCGGTACCAAACCACAGCTTTTGGCGTTGCAGCACGCGGGGTGAGCTGCAGGGCAGCGCATTTGTTGGGATTCGCAGCCTGTCGCCTGTCGCCTGTTGCCTGCTTTTGTGGATGTTGCCCTTTTGCATCAGGGCTGCAAACCGGTGCTTGCCAGGTGCTGCAGGATCCTGTTTGTTCAGCGCAAGCGGGGTTGGGGAGGCGGTGCGGTTCAACACATCCTCGCGTCACCTCCTGCTGAGCCTGCGACATTTAATGTGGCTCTGCACATATCTTCTGGCAAGTGTCTACCTTCTCTGCTGGTGCTGAGTTGTTTCGTCGCTGTGACTGCGCAGGCTGGAGAGCGTGCCAGAAGACCCTTCCGGCGGCAGCCCAAGGGCGCGATAGGGTGGCTGTTTCTTGGGTGCAGTGCTGCCTGTGACAGAGGAGTGAATATCAGTGATCCATGGCAAGCATGCCAGCAACACTACAGAGGTTCACAGTGAGAGGCCTCACAGAGCCTTGCCTGGGACGCTTCTTCGGCACGGGTAGGTGTTGTACTGGCTTGGGACTAGGCTTGCCAGCCCCAGCCAGCTTCTTTGACTATGGGTGGGGTTCCTGAGTTACTCGAATGGGTACTCAGTGAAGTCTAGATGGACTTTACATGCAGTCAAAATTGGTGCCCTTTTAGAGAGGAAATCTGGCGTGACGGGTCCATGAAACAGGAGAGAGCATGCTGGAGAGCAGCATGTGTGGAATGGGCCGAGGCCCCGGTATATGTATGGAGGAGGAAGGGAACTACTGTGACTCAGGCTGTGGCTGACTTTTTGGCCCAAACCCGTTTTCTCACCAAGTGGAGCAGGCTGGTCAGCGGAGTGCGCTCACGGCTGGCACCCAAAGTGGTGGTTATGTGTCGCTGGCAGACTGCCACAAGGCGCCAGTACTCCTACACATCCTGACCGTTCTCCATTACCTAAGTAAATGCCAACCACCTGGACATCTGTGCATTCAGCACAAACAGCAATGCTAGCAAGCCATGACTCATCGTGCCAGCGTGGAGCCACCTCAGCCGGTTCAGGGGACCTCCTCAGCAGCATTTTGAAGCGGGCGACCTATATTAGACTGGAACCCTATAGGTGCAGTAAGGCCTTGCGGGCGCAGCTTCAGATGGGAAGCAGACTTGCCTGGAGCATGAATCTTTTTGCTGAGCACAAGCCACTGTCTCCTCCTGCCAGAGGTTCTCGCACGCCATGCTCGCCTCCTTCGGTCTTGCCTCGGATGCCGTTCGCACACGGGCGGCAAGCTCGCACAGTGAAGGTTCAGGCCCAAAAAACCGCTGAGGAGCCGCAGGAGGTAACCGATCATGTAACCTACTGGTTAGGGACGACCAGCAACAGGTCGGAACCCCAGCCGGGTGGGGGCCGGGCTCACTGGAACAGATATTTGTGTGTGCAGGCCACGACTGCTCCCCCACCAAGCCCTCCACCTAGCGGCAACGGCGCAATAGATACCCTCTCTCGACTGGTCGGGGTGCTCCTTGTGAACGTAAGCACCACTTGGGCCTTCGACAGTGCTCAGCCGCAGCAGCACAGGGCAGGCTCGTGTGTCCCTTATCATTGAAGTATTACTACCTCGCACCGTCAGCAGCGGGCCCGGCGAGTGGAAAGGTGCCGCTTGAAACCCCATCTTTTTGGCTTGGGCCTGCAGGCGTCCTCCTTGAGGGAGCAGCGGGGCCTGGCGCACTGCTTGCAGTGCAAGGGCACAGGTACCGTGGAGTGCAAGGGGTGCAAGGGCAAGGGCGTCCTACCCAGCAGCAAGGTGGGTGGTTGCTATAGGGTGCTCTGATTCCAAGGGTGGACTGCAATGGCGGTGGAAGTCCAGCTGCTGTGTCAATGGACACAGGGAGAGTGGGACCAGAGTGGAGACACAGGCAGAAGTGGTCGATGGCGATTCGTTTAGGGGGTGCTCTAGCCGCATTTGGCACAACTTTGTGTAGTCCTGCTGGAGCGCCAGGTAGCTTGTCCCTGCACCTAGATGCGGGCCCAGCATGCAGCGCCCTGGTTTGCTGGTTGGTACGGCGGCATTTCGTGCGGCGCATGGTGTTACTGCTGAGAGGGCTGATGGGCAATGCCTGTCCAGACATGGAGTGCTGTCTCTAGTGCAGGTCCAGCGGCACTCGGTGCGCCGCATGGTGTCCCAATTGGAGGGGATGGTGGGCATAGGCAGCCCCATTGCCCACGACAGCAACTGGCAGATGAGCAACAGGCAAGTGGCGAGGCCTGCAGGCGGGGTGGGCTCTTGCTGGGTGCTGATGGCGGTGGGACGTTTGTGGCCCAGGCACCGAGTGCGGCTCAGCATCCACAGACCAGCGGCTGCGTTTAGAACACTGCTGTGGGACTGGCTTTTGTAGGGCACCACCTGGGTTCTTGCTCAGGTTTCCTGTAGGCCTTGGGGGAGTGGGTCCACCCTCCGCTCTGTGTGCACCCACCGCCAGCGAATCCAGAAGCACATGCCTTCCCCCATGCCTCGTCCTGGTCTGACTGTCGCTGTCTAGTGGCATTCAACAAGCAGTCTAAGGATTGGTGGAAATGGTAGTGCGTGGTGGGTGGATCATGGGTGTGGACCCCTCTTATGCGGCACTCCTCATGCAGGTGCCAGAAGTGCCGCGGCACGGGGCGCTGTGTGTGCTCCTACTGTCAAGGCGCAGGCGCCAGGGCGCCCCAGCGCTGAAGTGGTCGGGTGTGCTTTCTTGGGCATCTGAGTACTGTATAGGTATGCAGGGCAGTTGCCACATTGTCAGCAGTCTGCGTGCGCGTAGCCCCAATGTTTGATGGGGTTTGTGATGGCGGCCGCACTGTGTGTGAGGAGATTATTTCGTGGTGTATATCTGACGTTTTTTGCAGTGTACTTTGTTCCTTGAAATGCAGCACATGATGTGCAGCCTCGGCCTGTCTTGCGTTTCTGAGCACAGAAATTTCAGCTTGGTGTGGAGTGTTGTTCTGCTTTGGTTCGTGTGGGGGCTTCTTAGTAGAGATTCAAATTGCTAGCCACGTCTACACATTTGCACTGGCAGGGTGGGCTTACTATAGGTGTTTCAGACGTGAGAGACGTCACTGTGTGTCTCTGTGGGAATGGCCTCATGTCTGGCAGAGATGATGAGTGAGAGAGGGCGAGCTCATGTGCCATTTGCTGGACCGGTCTGATGTCTTGTCTATACAGCCTTCTTGATGGAGGGGGAAGCATGTTCTCTTTCTGTTCTGTTTTTGTCAGAGCAAAACTATGGGCCTGTCCAGTTGTGCAGTACTGGTCTGTGCCAGCTGCGTGTCGAAGTGAGTACATGCATGGATGGTGGGTTGGCATGCAAAAGCCTGGTTATCTTTGAGACAAGATGTGTAGAACAACTGCGGTCAGTCTGGTCACACGACTGTTGTAGAGGCAGCGGGGCACCACGTGGAAGGAAGGCTGGACACCACCAAGTCCAGTTTCGTGACCCTCCTGTAGCATCAGTAGCTTGTACTATCAGGGGTGCTTGCTCATAGCTGACAGAAATCAACATAAGCCTGGTGCTGAGCAGAGAGGTAATCAAGCAGGGGATGCCGTGCCCTATGTGCATATAACGTGGTACCCAGGATCAGGATTCAGGCAAGCCCCAGAGCATACCTGCACATAGGCCCGTCAGAACAGTTCACTTCGACCTCTCCTCAGCACTGCCTGCCACCATAAACACATTGGATCAGTCCACGGATGCTGTTCGTCCAAGGGAGCTGGCGCCAAAATGTTGACCCATGCTATCTGTCCCAATCTCATGCACGTTGCACCCTCCGCTACTCGAATCGTCGGCAGCCCTGAGTAGCTGTTGCAGGAACTTGCAGACGTTGACCTTAACCGCTTTTTAAGCTGACCCATCAAGAGGAGATCAGGACGCCATCCAGCTTTCATCTAGGGGCATAGGGCTCTCCTTATGAAAGGCCCACGTTTGGTTCCGGACTCATGCAGCTCAGGTGGGGTGTTCAGTCAACGGGAGTGAGACGCTCTCCTTGCTATAGTAACATGCACGCAATGTGTGTACAGCCTTGTGGCAAATGAGTTGAGAGAGGCTCCTGCTCAAGTTTTATGCTGGCTCCGGGGCTGTGTGCAGGCCTTCTATGCGTGCTACTGGGGCGCTGGAGTGTTCATCCAGGTACAGGCAAGGTGCCCACCCCAGACGGAGGCACATGCCCCAGCAAATTACACACCTGACCTGCTGCCACGCTCACGGCCAGTCTTATTATGTGGATAGCACTGACATGCTTGCAAGCTTGCTTACTTACTTACACGCCAGAGTGGTCCACAGTTTCTTGGTGCAGCCTTACTTGTCAGTGCTATGGCGTGCCGGCCTAGGATTCAGCGGCTCGCAGGTCGGCATACTTTCCTTCATCCGACCCTTGGTTGCCGCACCCTCAGGCAAGAAGGACTTCGGCAGGCGGCCATTACACTTACTGCACCCACCTGCGCAACAGCCCCACTGTCCTTGTCCTGACGGACGTTACATGCGACGATCGGTTATTGCATTGTCAAGCCAGTGGCAGTGGTCACAAGTCACAGTGACCGACAACGAAGTCGAAATTCTTGAGTCAAGCTAAATCCCCTCTATTATGTACAGCGCAGGGCAGTTGCTGTCTGCCCTGGCGGACGCCCGGCAAGTGCACCGCTGGGTGCTGCTGGCTGCTTTTGCCGCCGCGCTGCTGTGCCGTGGTGGCATGGCCTTTGCAAGCAGCTTTGGGGTGCATGTGCTGCTAGTTTTGCTGAGTGAAGCAGGCAACAGTCCAGTGGTGATTCTGACCGATGCATCCGTTGCAGCTTCGAGCGTAGATGTAAGCCAAGCTATTGGCCTGTCAGCCCACCAGCCTGCTTCGGCTGCCCTGGATGGGTTGTGGCAAACCCTTACACCTATGCACGCGTTTGCTGAGTTGATCTTGCGAACTTACGATTGCAGTGCATGCCAGATGGGTGATACTTCACTTTGCGCGTTACGATCTTACATGGTTTGTGCTCCCTATGTGCGCAGGACGCTGGCTTTGGGCGGCGTCGGCTGTTTGCCTCCTTGTGTAAGTGATGCATGAGTTGATCCTGTAGAATATCGCTGATTTCTCACTCGCCGCTCTGTCCCATATCTTATCATTCTGATGTTCCTACATGGCAAGAAGTGCGGCTTGATGCTGGTCAGAAGCCTGGGGTTGGGTGGCACACGGGCTAGCTAGTGGTTACCTAGTCAGGGCCCGCAAGCCTCTGCACTTGAATGCTCTGTGTCACCTTACTCTTAGTGAGCAAATCAGCACTCTGATAGTGATGACACTGACTAGGCCAACAACCCGTTAGACTGTTTTCCTGCCCTTGCAGCCTGGGGCATCCTGGCTCCAATCACAGGCTGGGTGCTGGGCAGTCATGGGATGAAAACCAACATCCTCTGCTATGTTGCCCTAGGCTTGGCTGCTGCTGCACCTATGTGGCTGCTGCCTGTTGAAGCGCTGGCGGGGAAAGCCAGCACAGCAGACACAGCGGTCTCAGCAGCTGAAGCTAGCAGTGCTGGTCACGTTGATGGCAGCACACGGGCGAGCTCTCCAGCACAACAAAAGCTGCATGAGAGCTCTGACAGCGACCTGCTGCCTGAGAATGGTGTCCAGGCCAGAGGTGGTTCTGACAGCGAGGACACCGCAGACTTGAGCCAGCACAAGTCACAAATGGGCGCAAGAGCGGGGCCCGAGGAGGTTGGACAGAGCCTGCTGGCTCTACATGAGCAGGATCATGGAGTGGACCTTGAAGGAGGCAGATTGCAGGTCAGTTACAGAGCCACCCTGGCAGTGTGGGTGTTATCGGCAGCCTTGCATGGTAGTGGCAGCACTGTGAGCACACAAGTTTTTGTGATGCACGGGTGCTGGCGCTGTCGCGCATCCTTGCTGAGCGTGCACCGCATTTCAGCACCTATCCAACAGCTTGGTGCGATGCCAAATGCCTAAAATGTTTTGCCAGCCTTGGTGGGTCTCTCCGAGGGAGACGGCAAGTCATGCTGACTGCAAACCCTGAGCACCTGCGACGTGCAGAACATCCCTTCTGGCAGGCATGTTTCCGGCGGAGACGACTGGGTCATTCCGGCAGTCAGCCAAGGGCTAAGGTCACTGTCCTGCCCAGGAAAAAGACATCCCATGCCTGTCATGAGCACCACTAGCAAGGACGTGGATGCCGCGCTGACACCAATGAAGTGCCAGCGCAGCGCTTCAGACGCAGGAGGCAGCGTGGGAGAGGCAGGTTCAATGGTGAATGCCCTCCCAAGCCCTGCAAGTGACGGAGGCCCATTCAAGACTGCCATGACAGCAACGTCACTCTCCTGTTGCAGCCGCAGCGCTTTAGCCTGCCTGGGTCCCACGGGCCTTGCTGAGACTTGCTCCCTGGCTGAGCAATCTGATGCTGTGGTGATTGGTCCGCAGCATGAGCAGCAATCCCCCTTGGCAGCAAGCTGTTCTGGCTCAGAAATGCAACCTTCAGGCTGTGAAGCGGTGGGCAGCAGTGCTGCTGTTGAGGAGGGATTTGGTCGCAAAAGCAGGCGACGTTCTGACAGCGGCCAGTGGGCAGCGAAGCCCTCCCTTGTGTCCAGAGGTCTGTCCTCCCTGCGCCAGCACAGCGTGACGATTGCACTGCTGCCTGGCAGCCGCAAGTACAGCCTCCTCCCACTGCAAGAACCCTCGGAAGGTAGGGAGAAGTGGCCAGGCGGGGGGCAGCCCTGGTGTGTAGACACACCTCGGCATGCAGTAGGCCGCACGCTCAGTGCGGTTGGCAGCCGGAGCGCACGCGCCGCGCACAGCATGGTCCGCTCCCTTAACACGCTTTGGGCAGCGGGCAACTTGAGTGGCATGGGGCTGCCGGAGAGTGCTGGCCAACCCCTTGCTCCCAGGCAGCTTGCTGTAGCTGTGACGGCAGCATTGTCGGGGCCTTGCAGACCGGAGGAGCGGCCCCTGCTGGAAGCCGGGCTGGCAGAAGGTACGACCGGCACACATGCCTCCCAGCTTGCCGCATTGACAAACAGCAGTGACAATGAGGCCAATGAGGTGTCAGGGATCAGGCCTGAGAGGGGCGACGCACTGGAGGAAGTAGCCAGTGCACCAAGTTCCTCGCGCGTGGACAGTTTTGGAGGAGGGCATCCTGCAGGCGATGAGGTGACCGTCCTACGATCTCCCACAGCTCTCCTGGCAGCTGTCAGTGGCTCTCCTATAGTGCAGGCTAGGCCGCCGAGTGCGCGGCTTGTAGTGGGAGGCTCGTCTTCCCTGACTCCTGCGCATGCACCAGGTTCGGAGCTCAGGCGGCGGCCCAGCAGCAGGCAAGTGGCCTCGCCAGGCACGCTATGGGCGCTGCGGGAGCGGGCGCAGCAGCCACAACATGATGCTGCAGCGGCAGGGCGTGGTGCGTCTGGTATCCATCGTGAGTGTGCCTTTGGGGATAACATGGAGACCAGGTGGCCAGTCGGCAAGGCAAGCCTTCACAACGCAGGCATCATGCTTCGGCTGGTTGTGTGGGAATTTTGGTGCCTGGCATTGGAGTATACAGAGGCTGCTGGGCTTGCATGTAGCCCACTCAGTGTGCGGCTGGGCTGGGTATGGAATGAAGTGTTCTGGCGTGTTCTGCAGGTGCTTCACTAAGTTATCAGGGCTTGCGTGAGCAGTCTTCACAAGGAAGCCTGAGAATGAAATGTTGTTCCACGTATAGGTCCTGGCAGGCCGACATCTGCTCCTGCCACCCTGCCGGGGCTAGCTGCCAGCAGCTCAGCACATACCCCTCGGCTAGGGCATGCCCAGCCAGAACCCATCGCCCACATCGGCAGCCACGCTACTGGTAGCAGCACCTGGCGGGGGATTGGGCAGCAGCCGGAGGACCCTGCTGTGCTGGCCTTCTACTCCCTGGCTTTCCTGTTCGGGCTGGGCAACGGCTGCATCGGCTACCTGATGCTGTACCTACGGGAGCTAGGTGCGCCGCTCCTCCAGCAGCATCACATAGTACGGTAGCCCCCGCAGCCGGTGCCTGCACTGGCGCACCATTTAGGACTCTTTCTCAGCAGTATCGTGCTGTCCACATTGGTAGCTGAGCTGCAGAGTTTGCTCGGATGTGGCGTTGCAGCCTCTGAGGGCTATGCTCACAACCACCAGCTTGATTGCTGCTGGGTAGTCTAGTCTAGTCTAGTCTAACAGCGTACCGCCACTTGACCATGCTGCCGTGGGTCCCCCAAATGGGGCCAACAAAAAGCCAGGATGTACTATGCCCACAAACTACAAGATCCAAGTACCAACTATTAATGGCATGCACCACCCCGTCCGGACGGGGAAACCAACAAAACTGCTGGGTAACAAGTCTGTTTTTAGCGCCTGGGTCAACCTCAACCCGTTGTTTTGCCTGCAGGGGCCCCAGGGCTGCTCCTGGGGTTGTGCCTGACAGCCAACTGCTGCGGGGAGGTACCCGCCTTTTATTTCTCTGGCTGGTGGCTCAACAAACTGGGGCCGCAGAGGGCGCTAAACGTGGTGGTCCTGGGCTTTGTCATCCGCCTGGGCTCGTACTTGGTGAGTTTTTGGTGGGCATACAGGCTCATACTGGTACGCAGCCAAGATCCTGTGTTCTGTAACCCAGCGGCAACCGAGTCAGACAGATTTACAATAAGGCATTGGTCTTGGCTGGCCAAATACATGTATGCATACTGCCAAAGGTAAGTGGGCTGCCTAGCAGCAGCCTGCGGCGTCGCATCGCAACTCTTGAACAATTTCAAAACAGGCGTGGTATGGGCAGTGCAATGAGGCACACTGGCAACTGATTGTTGATGCCAGACGCCGCTGCCTTCGAATACCCGAAAACCGTCAATGTGCGCCTTTGTTACCCGTGCAGTGACTGTGTGTGCTTTGCAGCTGCTGCCCCATCTAAGCAGTCTTTGGTGGGTGCTGGCTGTGGAGGTGTTTCAGGGCCTGACCTTTGCGGGTGCAATGGCAGCAGGGACCGCTACCTGCAAACGTATTGCAGCCCCGCACCTGCGCTCGACTACGCAGGCGAGTGTCTCTCGGTGCATACTAGACTCGGGCAGCCTGGTCAGGTCACAGCAGGGCAGGGACATCCAAGCTCTGCATGTCATGTATGTCGCCCACAAGGCATTGGTGAGGCCTGATGCAGAGCGGGCGCTGGTCATGGTTGGCCATGGTTCGTCCGGACTGGCCTGGTGTGCGCAGGCCGTCTTTTCCAGCCTCTACTTCGGCTTGGGCCCTGCACTGTCAGGGCTAGCAGGCGGCTACATGTATGCGGCCTGGGGTCTCAGGCAAGTACGCCAGTGCCAAAGCTGTGAGGTCTAGCAGCATGCATGTGCTTGGTCTTGGGTGTGTCCATGGGTGGGCCCTTACCGTGCCATGGCGGCAACTGCAGTTGTGAGACTCGCGAAGAGTGCTATTGTGTGAATAGTGCGGGTGTCGTGGAAACTTCAGTGGCCTCCCCTCAGGAAAGTCTTACTTGCAATCTCAGGGACGCATTGGTGCCTGGGTTTACCCTGGCAGGTGCCAGCCATCGTGTCACCAGGTGGTGACAGCTGCTGCCCTGCAGGAGCATCTTCCTTGCGGGCCTCCTCACAATCGTGGCAGGCTGGATCTGCATAACCACTGCATTGGCCGTGGCCATAAGCCATCAAAAAGCCACTGCTGGCGCCCCACACCCCACTCCAACACATGGTGGAAGGCTCCACAGTGGGAGCGGCACGCCAGACATGCTGATCAAGCAGCCAAGTTTGAAACTTGGTGAGGAGCTCAGCATCGAACTGATGAAGGGGCCGAGTGATACGGTCTCCACCTGGGGCTTCAGGTGCGGCGGAAAATGAAAGCAATACACGAGCCACGACCTGCAGGACTGTGAGATTTATGTGGATGGCACGCTAGGACACTTGCAGCTTCCTTTCTGCCCCTGCTCTTTGATGCAGTCCTCACCTTCCATAAGTCGTTGAAAACGGTGAGTATAGGAGCGCCACTGTGGCGTAGCGCCTCTTCAGCATGATCCAGGCAGAGCGCCATGGCCCTCACCGCTTGATGATCTGGGATGAGGTGGGGTGGCCGCCAGATGGTATTTATGGCTGTCCAGGGCATCAAAGGTGCCCTTACTTTCTGTCAGATGGGGCAGGGCTTGATTTATAACCTAAAAAAAACAGCCGAGTCAAAACAGATGAAGATTCGCAGTGCAAAGGGCGGTGGGCAATCCCTGCTCGAACGTCTGAGGGGGGTTGTGGCGGGGTAGGGCAGGAGTGAATGACCCAGTGAGGGATGAAACAGTGTGTTGTAGGCTGGTGCATCCTGGCCATGATTTCTTGTCCTGTTTTCCGTTTTATGAGGTGGCGGCACGCTGATTTTCCGTAACTGCTTTATCTGGACTGTCCAAAGTGTAAGATGCCATTGGTACCAGATCCGTCTTCGCGCCTTAAGAGATTGAAGCCAATAGCGTGTCGGTGGCTATGACGATCCGCACCTTTTACACATTGAAGACATAAAGGAACCGTCGCCATGACGCAGTGTACGCGGTATGCTTCACGAAAGCTGTGCCACCCCAAGATCTAACCAAGTGGCGTCATGGTTGCCTGGCTCCCCGGAAGAATTAATCTTGAGCAGTATTCAGCCCGGAGGGATACGTGCACAGCGCAGGAGTTGAACAAGCTCCTGGCATCGCCCGAGTTCGGGCGATGGCAGCACGAGAAAGCGAGCAGGGAGGCTCGTTGGAGCAGCCTGCTGAGCTACGCAGGGGTTGCTGCGCTCTGCCTTTTGCTAGGTCTGGCCCTGTCGCCAGCACCCGGCAGGGGTGGCAGGCTTGAAGGCCTGGGCCCACTGGAGCCGTTGCTAGTGACAGCTAGCAACGTGAGCAGCTGGCAAACACCAGTGCTGGTGGGTATCTCTTACACGCGAGTGTAAGGCAGCTTACTTGTCCTTCCTAGGTCATAGGTGGAACCCAAGAGAGAGTTCACTTAGAGTCGAGGCTTGTCAGAAGGGTTGTTGCCCTGCTGCTGCCTGCAGTTTGGGCAACCGGCGGTGCACCTGCGGGAGCAGCTCAGCAGGACTTGTGCCGAGCTTGGCCGAACCAAGCACAAGTTGGGAGCAGCTCCAGCAGAGAGCATGGACCTGTCCGCCAAGCTGGTCACCCAGCAGACCCAGCATGAGCAGCATGGGCAGCAGCAGCCTGAGCAGCTGGAGCCTCAGCAGCAGGATCTGGAGCAGCTCATCCACGCACGCCCCAAGCACAAGCAAGACACTCTGCGCCAGCTTCTGTCGGGGCATCCCTCTGAGGAGCAAGAGCGCCGGCAGCAGCCTGGCCAAGAGGGGGTTGCCCCGCAAAATACGCAGTCCCAGCCACAAAAGTCATGCCATGAGCAGCAGGGCAGCCTGGCTTCTGGCAGGAGCAGCTCTCTGGATGGGGTGCGGCCCCTTGCCGACCCCCTTCCCAGGCATGTGAAGGACCTCCCCTTCAACATCTGCTGTTGCCAGTCTCCTTTCCTTCAAAAAACCTGAGGGTCTGGGTATTTGAATGACGACTTCCGCGGGTTGGCCCACAACATGTGTTGTGCTGACAGCCAGACACACACTTCAACAGTGGACAGTACACACATGCGTATGCCAATGTCCTCCGGTGGCTGACTTGTCTTGCTGCAGGCTGACACTGAGCGAGCTTACCACACCGGCCCTCCCAGAGGAAGGCACTGCCTCCCTGCCAGCCCGGCCTGTCTCCAGTCGCATAACCCTGCTGGGCCTACTGGCAGCAGCATGGCTTGGGCTCCTATGCCTCCGCACATATGCACTGCTGCGGCACCTGGCCCGGCAAAGCAGGCAGCTAGAGGCACAGCTGGCAAGTGCTTATGCTGCTGGTGTGGATCACAGTGGGATGAGCGCATCTACTGCCAGTCAGGTAGGCGAAGCGAGCCGGGGTTGTAGGAAAAGGTGCAGGCAGGTGCAGCGGCGTGTATAAGTTGATGGGAGTTGGGGTTTGCCTGAAGTGCGGTGCTGTACTGATATGCACCACTTTATAAGAAGCCCCATGCGGGTGTTTTTGCTGCTGCAGGCAACTGAAGCTCCCTCAGGGGCATATCAGCAGCCAGCCAGACCTAGCAGTGGGCAGGAGGAGGTCAGCACAGGTACTAGCCTCACGACACAACAGTCTACAATGTTTTTTCTACAGCTGATCGGCGAGTATCTGACGGTTTTAACAAATACCCCCCCCTGCACGTGTCAGTCGCTACTTGAAACTGCGCTGTTGCTGCATTTGCATGTTTGGCTGTACACCCAACAACAGGGTGCCCATCCCGCTGCCATGGCTGACTGAGACTAACTAGCAGGTGACATCACATGCGCTCCCTTTTGCTGTGGGCAGGCGAGTCCAAGGAGCACACCAGCAGTAGCGAAAAGAGCGGGGCCCCCAGCAGCAGTGGCAGTGGGGCTGCCGACCCCTCAGCGCCGCTCACCCCAGAGCGCCGCAGCAGCCCTGAGCCGGCCCCAGACTCGACCCGTAAGCCGCCTCCAACTCCGTCGCCACCTGCAAGGGCGTTGGCGCTGCCAGCACATGCCCTGGCAGCGGGGGCCACCCAGCAGGAAGCAGATCACGAGCCTGGCGTGGTCGCTGGACCTTCACCGCAAACACTGCCGGCGGCGGTGCCTGCCGCACAGTGGGAAGCAGCCCTGGCAGCTGGCAGGGCGCTGGCGCCCTCAGCCCAGGGCTCGGAGGCGCAGGCGCAGGCCGGGGCCACAGCTGGGGCCCTTGACTCGGGTGGGGGCCCTCAGACGGCGCCCTCTGCTCCCCAGCTGGAGGGGGCGAGAGTTTTCCAGCACTACTTGGCAGAGCGGGGGGCGGTTGCGGTGGAGGCAGCCCAGGTGCAGGCAAGTCTGCAGGAGGCTGTCTCTGGTGACACAGGTTGGGTCCCCCTCCTCAGATAGGCTCCAGTTTCGCCATGGCTGCATGTGTGGGAGCGGCTATCCCTTGAGAGGTCGTAGTTGTTCTGCAGCGCTCCTGCCTGGCTCAGCCCAGCCCTGTGCCTTCACACTGAGAGGCAGGCGCAGAGCTGCATTGTTAGTCGGTTCAAGGCATGCGGATTTTACTAAATCCTCTAGTGGGAGGTCAAGCTGCCCACGACTGTATTTGTATCTGTACATTTGTGCAGGAGCTCCTAGCCTCAGCGCAGGAGTTGGCCCAGCTCAAGGCTGGGAGTTCCCCATCAGCTGTAAAGGGTGATGAGGGGGCCTTGGGCGACGCCACAGGGGAGCAGGGGCACGAGCAGGCAAAGCAGCAGCCACAGCCAGCCCTGGAGGGGGCCACAGGGCAGCATACGTCTGAGCTTTCAAGAGCAGGGCAGCATGCACAGCAGGGCCTTGAAGCGTGCTTGATGGTGGCGGAGCCGCCCCGCCCCCGCAAAGAACAGCCTCGGACGGCGGTCAAGCCTGGGGAGGCGCCGGCGCCAGCAGCACATGGCACAAGCAGCGATGGCCGGCAGCACTTGAAGAAGCGGCAGCAGCAGCACAGTCCGCAGGAGCAGGAGGAGGAGAACGGCGTAGACATGCACTTGTGGCAGGCAGCGGGTTCCTCTCACTGGGAGCGAGGCTCAGCCGAGCACAGCGCAGTGGGCCTGGGGTCGCCTGAGGGGCCGTTGGGCCTCTCCTCGCACCCAGTGCCAGGCACTGAGGGGGGGAGCGAGTCTGCTGATGAGTCATTGGATGACTCACCACAGGAGCCACAGGGCGGAAGCAGCTGGGTGAGCGAGGACGGCAGGCAGACTCCCTCAGACCCCTTGAAGCAAGCAGGCGGGCCCCTGGGAAACAGAGAACATCCACCCAAGGATGCCCTGGTACCCAGCCTAGTCTGGCTAAAGTCTATGGGCAGGAGCAGGAGCACTGGGAGTGAGAGAGGGCAGCGGGCATCATTGGGCGACCACCGCAGCATCCGGCGAAGTAATGGGTGAACCCTGCTGCCTCCCAGCCATTTGCCAGCAAGATAGAAGGGGGCAATGCCAACAGTGAGGATGTTGGCTGTGATCTAGCGGGGCTCACTGAGCGACATCTAATTACTTTTAGTACGCGGTGCGAGTTGAGGTACTTATAACACATGGCAGAAGAGTGAGGCTTTCGAGCTGCCTCCAGCCTTATTCAATTGCAAGAAGTTTGTGATACCTTTCGAAGCATTTGTACCGTCATGTGCATGTGGACCTTGCAGTTGGTGTGTTTGAAAATTGGAGGGGTTGACTTGATGATTTGATGCCGCCCAATCCGACGCATGACAAATGCAGCTAACGCCAGACATCTTGCCTGCCTGCTTCCGGTAGGAATTTATTATACACTCTAGCCTGCTGCATTGACGTCGTGTGACTGCTACACGGGGGACAAAATTGTAGGTATTGTAGGTGGCTTGTAGTACATGACCTTGACCTCTGACTTCTTTTGCCTTTCACTGCTGCCGTGACTTCACATCTCACAAGGATTACATAAGATTTTGAATTATGTAAGCTTTGTTATTGTCAACGTAGCCAGAGTGTGCCAGACAGGGAAAAGTACTTGTAAACCCCAGAAATGACACATGCGGTGGGCATATTTGGAGCTTCCTCATCCCAACGAAGGGAAACACCTGTGCAAAGCACTACATGCGAAGGTCCCGGGTACAAAACACAAAAAAAGTCAGACTTACTGACTATGAATACAAGATGAACGATTAGAAGAGAGAATGTTGCCGAATGTGTCGCCCAAACAAGACCAAGCGTACGTACAATCCCTGCATGACTCAGCCGAGCACAAAGTACAAGTGGCCTGCTGCTTAGGCATTTAACCAAGCCCCCAGAGCATGCCTTGCATCCAGCCGTCACACTTCAACTCGAGCTTCCATACTGACTGCACCGATCACAATTCGTCAATAAAAGTAAAGTCAGCCTATCTGCTCCGGCGTGCGGCCTTCCCCTGGGCTTCGGCTCGACTCCGCCGCCCAGCGGCCATGCCAACCCCCGGCTTCACATGCACCACCGCCAGCGTCCTCCCTGCCTACCTAACTACCAAGCACCTACGAACCTACAACTAACCAAGTGGGGGCTACCTGCCAGCCACCACCCAGGATGCAGCTGGCCCTCACGCTGCTCCACTCACAGCTCCTCTACTAGCGGGTTAGTAACCCCCTGCTGGCCCTCCCCCAGCACCCCTGAGCAACCCTCTCTACCTCTTCCACTACCTTTCCAGCACCAGCCCGTCCACTTGCCCGCCCTGGCTTCCGCCAGCAGCACCCCCCAGGCCGCTTGGCAGCGCCAGCGCCGCCTTGTCGTGCAGCACGCGCAGCGCCCTGCCCACCGCCGCGTGCAGCACCCGCGGCTCCACCACCAGATTGACCCCGGCCGACAGCCAGCGCCGGATGCAGGGGTCCTCCCGCTGCTCCTCGGGCAGCACGCTGCAGTCGCCGCGCTCGTAGACGGCCACCTTCTGGTCACTGCGTGCAGCGGCCACGGCAGGCAGAGCACGCCAGGTCAGGGCGCGGCTAACATGCAGTGCGGTGAGAAGCAACAGCAGTGGGAGACTAAGCATGGGTGTTTGGCTGGCCATCGCAAACACATGCAAGGTAGGGAGGGCCAGGAGCATATACAAGGATGCAAGCAGGTGCGAAGCTTGCTGCAGGTGCTGAGCGCGACGCAGGAGGCATTGTCTGCATGCTCCTCCGGGGCCAGGTGCACTCAACATCAGAACAACTACTCATATACGACTCACCTGGTAAGACCTCTCCACAGGGGGCTGTCTGCAAACTCTTCGACACGCAGGTGGGCAGCCATGCCATCGGTGTTGACCAGCGTGAGCCGCGTCACATTGTTGGCCAGCTGTAAGGCCTCCTCCTGCACACAAGGGAGACGCGAACCCGCACACTGTTGCTGGCTGGCTGCCTGTCAGTGCGGTGAAGGGTCAAGCATCCACGTCTCACAGGCTACAGGGATGAAAGGTGCAGTGCAAATGACCAGCTGGCAGTGCAACCACGGCAAGCACTGTCCCAGGAAGTGCTTGCCCCTCGCTCGGGCCTCGCTCAGACTCTAATTGACAGACGACTGCGCCCAGCCGCACGACCTCCATCGCCGCTGCAGTCACCCTCTAACCGTCGCCCCCACTGCCCAACGACATTCTCAGGGCACGCTACCTGGGCTTGATACTCTAACATCATGGAAAGCCAATTCTAAGGCACGTCATGGAAAGCCATTTTTGAGGCACGAAGTGCAGAGCCACCCTGCTTATGCATGCCTTTCCATGGCAATCTGCGGACGGTGCAACTACGCACATCGCAACTCACCACAAGCCGAGCCAGCTGCAGTTGGCGCTCATGGTAGGGCCTTGTCCGCGGCACCAGGTGCAGCACCACCGCCCCGCGCGGCAGCAGGAGCCAGTTAGTCAGTGCCCTGTCACCATGGAGGTGGATGGCCACCGAGGCCTGGCTCCACAGCACTGCTTGCTGCCGCAAGTTCAACCCCTGCATGGAGCAGGAATCAGCAGGGTTTGGATGCAGGTCAGTCGGTGCGCTCGCACGACACTAGGCTTCAGTAAGGGCTAACACAGTGAGCCTGATGGTGCCCGGCCGCCAAACCCCTCAGAACCCTGTCCCTCGCAATACATGGCTATAACTGTCTTTACAAGCAACAAGTCGATCCACACAACCATGGCAACATGCTGGCTAGCGTGTTGCATGGAATCACATCCAAAGCGCTGCACATAGATGGGACTACATCGAAGGGCGCACCGCCGGACTGCGGTAGGTGACGTTGGCGTGGCTGCCATACACCTCCTGCAGCTCCACTGACAGCTCCTGCCCATTCTCCACCTGAGCACCCTGCACCAGATAGAAGCACATTCTTAGACACGTCCATCCATACTAGTCTACTACTACAATAAAGCATATACTGTTCTCCACCTGGGCACCCTGCACCAGATAGAGCGGGATCTAGACAATGGTCCGTACATATAAATATACTACAACTATGCATGTACTGTCCTCCACCTGAAACGGACGCACAGACAGACAGAAAATGGTGGGCAAAGCGGGCTCACAAGCCGCTGCGCTCAGAGCTACTAGGCCCTTTTGTATGGCAGCAGAACAAAGGGTGGTCCTCCCTGCTGCACATCTTGGCCGCCGGGTGTAAAATCCTGCCAGTGGCCCTCAACTGCGCGCCGGTGCACAACGCCTGTTTGGTAGCTTGACTAACCTGGTGGTACTGCCTGTTGAGCACTGCTATGGACGGTGGGGAAATGGGGGCGGGGGCCTGGGCATCAAACCCGAGGCACTCCCCCAGCCGCTCCCGCCATGCCGCCAGCCGCTGAGGCCCTGCCGGGGAACTGCACGACACACAGAACAGGAGCTGTAGATGGCTGAGAGGTGATAGTAGCAGACCCGGACCTAACAGACACAGTGGCAGCAACGATGGCACAAAGCTTGCAAGGGACAAGACAGCCACAGTCCCAAGGCGTCGCGAATTTCATGGAAGACCATGTGGATGCATCAATGTACCGCCTGTACCTATACCCACGCAGAGCACCGTCAGCTCACCCGAGCCCCAGGCAGTCCTGCAGGTTCCGGCAGTCGGGGGGCTCCGGCCCAATTATCAGGGTGCCTAGCCGCACTGCTCGCTGCTGCTGCCGCTCCCAAAGCCGCTGCGGGGCCACTGGTGTGATGCAGCTCAAGGCATCCTTGAACCAGCCTGGAGCCTTCAATGCTTCACCAGTCTGCCCACCATCTTGCTGCTGCTGCTGCTGCTGGCCCCGCTGCACTAGCAGGGGCACTACCTGCTCGCCAGCTGTGCTGTTCAGCTTGGCACCTGCAGCAGTGGCGACTGATGCAAGGTGTGTTCCTGGGTGCTGCAATGCATTGTGTCAGACAGGGCACTAAACCAGGATCTGCCAGGAAGTACTAGAATGCTGGCTTTTCCAGCCAGCTGCTTGATCAAAGGACGCTCACATTGGAAGCCGGCACGCGCCTGCAGCTTGCCACCATCAAGAGCCAACACATATCCCTCTATGCCTCACCAGGAGCTGGGTACTACACCGCCCCACTTGCCTTGGTGGAGCTGCAGCGTGCTGTGCAGCAGGGGCAGCATGCTTAGCATGGACCCAAAGTAGTCCCTCTCTGTCACAACTCCGTCCTCCCCTGCAGTACAAGTATTATGCAAGCTTAACTTGCTCGACTCGGGGATTGGCCAGCAACCCAAGACACAAGATAATTCTCCCACGTAAGTCTTTGGACCAGGAAGTAGAAACCCAGCTTAGTCAGTTAATCGCAATGCTGTTCGGTCAGACATGAGGGAGAGGTGTCTACCACAACTGCATAGTACAGATTGCAAGCAGAGACTCTTCCTGCTATGACGCGCTGTTATCAAGCTGTGTAGGCAAATCGGAGTGCTGGCACCCCACTTGGCCCGATACCAAGCTGCAAGCGGGGTGTACCTGCTGTGAAGGCCAGCGCTTCCTCTATTCTCTCAGGCTCCGCGCCCTCCATAAGCTTCCGCAGGTCCCCTGGCGTGATGGGCACAATGTCAGCACTTCCCACCAAGCCCCTGCTGCCGGCCCCTGAGGTCCAGGTATCGCGGCTGGACAAGTCGGCAACCCCTGCAGGCGAGCATCATGGTCGACTCTCTCTGCCAGGCTGATTGCCAGTCGTACAAAGACCCTCCAACAGTCCCTCTGCACTGTATACCTGTTGTTTGCTAACGCGCTGGTGGCCAAATGCGGCAGCTAACTTGCTTTCTATAGATGCGAGGCAAAGGAGCAAGAGTGGCGCTCTTTTGTTCACAACCACGCCCACAGCGATGGAGCGCGCTTGCATATGCCTACCGAGCTAGCAGCGTACGCAAGCTATGACCCTAACGGCGTCTCGCTGGGAGGGCTTTAGCACCTGACCCACCTGGAGCATTTGTGACATAGTAAACTGTTGCATTGAGGAGCCAGACGTCAGTCAGGGAGCACACTCGCCCCTCCACTTTGCCCTCCAAGCACTGCACGGGCAGCAGTCACACTCAGAAGGCCTCCTCCTCACTTCTTCGTCGGAATCCTGACGTAGGTTACCAGTGCCAAACAGTACAGCAAGATTGCAATACCACACATGGACAGCTGCAACTGCAGTCCAGCGACGGCATACCTTGTGAGACGAGAGGCTCAGTAATGGCTGAGCCGAAGACGCAGCCGGTGGCATTGGTGACGGCTGCGTCTCAGCCTTTGCTGGGGATGCTATAGCTGCTGCTGCCTGCTGCTGCTGCTGTTGAGGAGCTGCTGGTGAGGCGGAAACTGACTCTTGCAAATGGGTGGTCGCTGGGGAAGCGGCGGCTGTTGCTTGTGGCTGCTGCTGGATGGCTGCCGGTGAAGCATCCTGTGCTGCTTGTTGCTGTTGTGGCTGGTCGGCTGCTGGCGTGGTTGCTGTCGATGCTGTCTGTTGCCCCTGCGTCTGATTGCCTGCTGATGTGGCTGCTGCCATTGAGGCCTGCTGCTGCGACTGGGTGGTTGCTGGTGAGGCTGCCAGCGCCGCCTGTGGCACTGGCCCTGAAGCAGTTGCTGCCGTCGTCTCTGGGCCCTGCTGTGACGAGTCCACCTTGGCAGCCACCTTCCCCGCACCCTGCTCTCCTGCCTTTGATGTTGCTGCATTCCCAGCTGACGCCTTCGGTGCTGCGCCCAAGCTTTTGGCATCTGTGGGTGCCTTGCCTTCTGCCGTCTCTGGGCCCACAGCACCGGCGCCTGAAGCCACCTCCTGCTGTGGTGTGTGCTCCAGGCTGTCTGCTCCTGCAGCTGCTGGGGCAGCTCCTGCCAGCTGCTGAGGCTGGTCCTGCTGCTGGTGGTGGGGTTGACCGTCCTGCTCAGGCTGTGAAGGGTTTGGGAGCAGCGTCTGCTGCTCAAGGGAGGGCATGAGGAGCCGACCCACGCGTATGCCTCCCCCGGTCGCTTGGCGTGGGAACGCTGCCCCGTCCAAGAGATAGTATCCGTGCCATATGAGAAACACCAAGAGTAAGCTCACGGCGGGGTACAGGCTTACGCGCCTCCAAGGCATCGTGTAGTTTGGCTTTGCTTGAAACAGCATAGCATCCAGAGGTTCACATGTGGTCGAAAAGAGTAAACGAAGAAACTCAGGCCACAGGACCACCCTAGATCCACCATGAATCAAACATGTGCTTCCCCTGCCTTCAACACAAAACTAGGAACAAATCGGCTGGCAAAGGTATCGTAAGTGCTGCCAGGCTTGGCTTTGCAGAGTTGTTTGAGAATTGGCGCCCCCGCCTTCACTAGCAATCAGCCTTGGCGTGTGTACTGCAGTGATATAACTAAGTTAAGCCTTCCTAAGTGTCGATACTGATCAGCGCTGTATCGAGAAAGTTTGAGTACCTCTTGGTGCGTGGCGTCCCCCAATGTCAGCGAGTTTGGAGGTTGCACAAGCCCAGAAAGCCTATGAAGCCTTTGAGGCAGCCCTTCTGGGTGGTTCAAATGGGTGAGCTTGGGTGAACCCGCGCCAATACGCAGCTAGTCTCATAATTCTTGCCTCCTAGCCTGCCCCACCTTGCGTCCGGGCTGGTCTTTGCTTCCGCTTCCCAGCACCCTGTGAAAATTTCCTTCCTTTCTGTAACCTGCAGCTCTGGGCCTGAAGATTTGAGGCAGCTACAAGAAAGGGCTGCAGAGCTGCAAGCCGCCTATGACCTGGGCTTGCTATTAGGGTGCTTTCCCATGGCAGACAGGGAGGGCTACTTGCAGAGCTGTGTAGAGCTGCTGCAAGAACGTCTCCCCAGACTCTTGAGACACACCCTGGAGCGCGGTGCTCCCTTCAGCACTGTAGCGGTGTTGCTGGAGCTGCTTGGTAATATCTATGGGTTTCTCGCCAGCACTACTTGCCAACGTACGTTGGAGACAGAGGCCATGTCACAAGCCTCTGCGGGCGTCCTCCCTTTGCGGCCGCTCTTGCCTAAAGGTGGGTTCCACTCTATCATGCTGTCCTTGGCCGCCAACCAAAGCAAATCGCAAAAACTAACACGTTATGGAGTCCCCAGTTAACCCCCTGGCATGCCTGTGTATGCTAGCGTCAAAATGAAAGTTTTTGTTCAAGCTGCATTGCAGCCTTGTTTCTATGGCTGAGAGACACAGGGAATCAAGAAAGTGCCCTCCACCCGTCGCCGTCATCACTTTGTGTTGTGCGTGCAGAGGCAGAGCAGTGCAGGCTGATCCCCCGGGTGTTGACTATTTTCCTAACATTGGACCAGAGGATGGGGCAGGCGCTACCAAGAGTTCTGAGGCAGCAGCTAGAGCTGGTGTACTGGCTGTTACCTCGCGCTCTCCCCATCGTTCGTGGGGGTCTCCCTTGCCTAGAGTCGCTGCCATCGTCGCCATTTGACAGCATGGGCATGACCGAATGCGAGGCGCTGCTGAGAGCTGGTTATGAGGCTGGGAGGACAGCCGCTGGCAGCAGATTGGTGAGGCTTGGAGTTGGAAGTGTCACACAGGGGCTAGGTCAAGGAAAGCCGAGCTCTGACAGAGCTATGTGTGGTGAAGCTTGCTTGGTGTGTGTGCAGCAACAGCTTAGTTGTCAGACAACGGTGCTGGGACCGCGTGTCGTGCAGCCAATTGGTGGATGCAGGGGCAGGGTGTGGTGTAAATGCGGTATAGGGTGCCAAACGAGGCCCTCCTCCTTTTTAACAAACAGCTATCATCCTCGCCATGCAGCTACTGAGGTGCCTTAGCGGCGCGTGCAAGTGGGACTATGGGACGCCGCGGGCCGTCCAGGCCGCCAAGGAACTGATAGACATGCACTGTGAGGCGATGAAGGCCCTGGCAGATGTGGGGAATTTACTGGGTTCCGCCGAAGGTCGCGAGGAGCTCCTTGAGCTGTGGCTAGAAGACTTAGCCCAGCTAGCTGGGCTCCTGAGGGCCGCCGCGGCCTGCAGCGCAGCACACAGCGCGGCCCCCGGCGCCGGCGCTGCTGCCACCAGTATGGTGCTCGGCTTGATCTGGGACGAGCTGCACCATGCAGGCCACCACGTGCACACCGAAATGTTTTGCCTACGCTCCAGCAGCACATGGTCGGTGGGGCCTGCTGAGGCTCAGGCTGGCCGGGCAAGGGTGAAGCAGGCTGCTGGTACTGCAGCAAGGAGCCTGAAGGCGCTGATAGGGAGCCTGGGGCTGTGCGGACTGGAGGCGGGGCAGCAGGGTCCAGCAGCTGCAAAGCTGAGTGGCTGGTACTTCACTCACGACCAAGATGTGGAGTTCATGGTGTGCTTGACAGAGCTCCTCAGCGGTCCGCTGGGGCCGCTGGTAGCAGAGGTGCCCCCACCCGCCACTAAGCCGATGAAACTTACTGCGTCACAAAAGGAGCTCGCGCGCCGGCTGGCGCTTGAGGAGGCTGCGGCACAGGCGCCAGCGGCAGCAGTGGCGTAAGAAGTAGGCCCAGGGGGCCTCCCACTGGGCCCACCGGGGCAACTCTTACCGTTCCTGTTCCAGGTGGCAGCAGCAGGAGAAGGGGAAAGGTTGGCTTCTCCGCAGCAGTGTGGCGACCCCCAGTCCCTGACCAGGGATCTCTCTCCGCCTGAAGTTGGCAAACGGAGCAGGTGATGTTGGGAGGGTTGGTGGCCGGTCAAGCCAGGTATAGCTGGCATGCTTGCCTTGCACCAATGGCTTAATGTGGCTGCATGTCAGCTCTGAGAAGCATTGCATATTTTGACTCCCTGAGATCAGGATTGGCCAGTCTTGACTTCTGCGGGGGGACTAGTGGTTATTGTGTGGTAGTGGGTAGAACGACGTGCTTCGTTCTGTGCGTCCACTCATCCATGTCGCTGGTCACCCAGCACCAGAGGCCCTGTGGGGAAGGTGGGCTGTAGGGCTGAATCCAATACTGGGCGTGGGTGAGGCTAGCCATATGGTCAATGGTGCCTTCGCAGTGCTCATTTGCTCCATGAGCCTGTGTTCACGGATGCAATCATGTTCACGGTTTAGAGGGCATCTGTGCCTTGGTCCTGCTTACCTCCCGGCTCTGGTGTGCTGCCTGCCTTGCTTGTTACCACCAACATGCTTTAGCAAGCGCTGCGCCCATGCGATTTGTAGGGAGAAGCCACCAAGGGGTAAAGTCCGCAGGGGAGCGCGTCAGCAGCCGCAGCAGCAGCAACAGCCAGGAACACTATTGTTGAGCCAGGAGGAGCTGAGACGGCGAGAGGCACAGGCCAAGGCAGCAGCCGAAGCATTGCTGAGGTGGGTTTTGAAACCGAATTTTCATGGCAGGACTGGAGGCACTGACGGTATGGAACTTTCCTGTGGCGGAGGATGGGCTCAGCTGGGTTGAGCAAAATGTATCTAATACTCAGTGACAGGAATCTGGCATCAGGGATAGGTGTTGAAGCTTGGTAGGTTTGACCTATGTTTGTGCTCTTTCTTGGCCGCTACTGCATTGCACCAGCTAGATCATTAATAGTCTGTGGGCTAATGGCTACTGCTTTGCACCACTGGTGCTATGCGGATTGCAACAGCATGAAGTGAACTTCGTCATGGTATCATTTGAGGCGATGGATATGAGGCATTGGACATGAGCTTACCAGCCTGCACACCGCTGCCGTGCAGGGAGAGGAGGAATGGGCAGCACAGAGCAGCGTGAGAAGCGGGAGCGCCAGAAGCAGCAGCGCCTGGCACAACTTGCGCAGCGCCAGCAGGAGCAGGGTGAGGAGGGGGGTAGGCCAGGGCCAGGCAACGCAGGTGGCCCCGGCAGCTCGCCCACCCCTGGCACCCTCCTTCAGCAAGTGAGTTTCAGTAGGCAATCTACGAGCGCTAGTTCCACGGCAGCGCCTGTAGCGGAGGCCTGCGAGCAGCCTGTCAAGGAAGATGCAGATGGGGCTGAAGCAGAGCTGAGTCTCCTGCTAAGCTCCCTGGGCATTGGAGCACCATCTGCACCGTTGCAGCCAGACACTGGTGCCTGGCAGCAGGGCGAGATGCTGCGTCAGCCCTGCAGCAGAGAACAGCCAGAGCCACAGCCGCAAGAACCAAGAGCACCACCCATGCCTCCAGCTGCATGCCTCGCCAGTACACCAGGTGGCACAGCGTCATCGGAGCCAGCACCAGCGCCGACAGCAGTCGCAGCGGTGGTAGAGGCTTCTGCCTCTCAGCCGGAGGGCCCTGAGGATGACAGCTGCGTGGTGTGCATGGAGGGCCCCAAGGAGTCTGTCTTCTTCCCCTGCGGCCACCAGGCGCTGTGCCAGCGCTGCACCCTAGAACTCTTTGGGTCAGAGAATACTGCCGACAGGGAGTGCCCCATATGTAAGGGTCAAAGTGACCCAGTACCTTCTGCAAGTATTTCGATGCTAGCTTTGGCACCTTTAATGGGGTACCACATTTACTAACTGTCTTGCACAACAGGGGTCAGACAGCAGCTGGCGCTGACAGCTGCATGAAGTAGCACAGCAGAGGGTGGTGTGTTTGAATACACTGCCCATAACTACTGGCTGTGTTACACAACAGCTACTAGCTGTGTTAGTACACCGCTGTCCGGGATGCTGTCTGGCTTGAGATGTCCCTGCCCTTGCATATCCTTGCAGCCACCAATGGCCGACAGGTGGTGTACGTGTTAGCTGCAATACCAGTGTTATATCATGAGGCTACACTAGTTTTAGGAGTGTCGCATGCCTCCTACAAGGCTTACTAGAGCGCCTCATTTCAGTCCCACTGCACTGACCGCACTTGTACACCTGTAAGTGAAGGGCTCCTAGTCATGCCCAGCGCGCCATACCTTCGGTGTCGAGCTACTTGCCAGTTATACAAGTACTAAGAACTACACCTGCAGCGCCAAAGTCCACCTGCCAAGTCAGGCGGCCCCCACTGCTACGCTTCTGCTGCTGCTGTGCTGCTGCTGGAAGCAAAAACCTCCCCTGCTATTGGTTGGTAAGGGGTAAGTCGGCTGGCTGCGTTTACGGCCGCTGTTAAGCTGTAAGCAACCTGGGTCCACCATGGTAAGGCCACGCACTACTGCACGTCCTGACATGCATGTCTTGCCACCCTGGTCACTTATTGTGCGTAAAAGCAGGCACAAAGGATTGGGTGATCACAGTGTCGCGCATGGCTTCACAAGCAACCCGGCCAAATCCGATCCACAATATTGAGCCCAGAAGATCGGAAGCGGCTCATCTCTTTTGAAAGACATGGGCAGACACGTCCAAGGCTGTCAGTTTCCCGCCGTTACCCTGTAAGCTTTCAAGTCTCTCTGCAAGGTTTGCACGGGAAAAGTATGTATTAGCAGCGGCCCATTATCCTTACTGACGGTGTTACCGTTGTTGGTGGCATCACAGATTGTGGGGGCTGCCGTGGCCTTGCATCGGTTGCGATTTTAGGATGGCGTGATGTGTTATGACTGTCATGGTGGTGAGCTCCAGGGGTTTGTGTAGCAGCTGGTGCCGGCTTGTTTGAAGAATGGCCTCCTTCTTTGTGCCGACAAAGTTTGTCTGGCGTTTCGGAGGCAACCAGGTGCGCATTGCTACCGAAGGTTGCTGATAGCAGACGGTGGCCGTTGCCCTTGATCAGGCCATCATGCGCGGTGCATAGCCGAACAGTACTGTGTGCCATCCCTGTTAGCGTGGTGCCTCTGTCACCTGGCTGATTATTGTCCAGCAGACCTGGGTGCAAGCAAGCATTGGTGATAAGTGGCAGCTTGGCTCTGTTGCAGGTACACCTCTGCGGCTCTTTCACACGATGGGTCGAGACCGTGCCCATGCCGCCTGTGGAAGGGCAGCCGGGCATATATAGTGTCATAGTGCACCTCCCACCAGGGTGAGCTAGCTTGGTCCATCAGTTTTACCTCTTAAAGCCGACGGACAGCTGTTTCCCTGTCCAAGGTCGCTCTCTGTCGTGGTGCTCATGGCCTGTCCCATACCCAGCAGAAAGTCAACACCCACCTGGTGTTGTCACTACCGCTGTGCTCCATTGAGTTATCTTCAGCTTCTGCCCCCTGCAGCTACCACCAGTACAAGTTTATTGTGGACGGCGAGTGGCGGCACGACGAGACGCAGCCCTTTATGCCCGACCCGCTGGGCAACGTCAACAACTGGCTCTTTGTGCGCAAACCCGACTCGCAGTCCTCCTCACAGGGGTGAGCGCTGCGGCAGGAGGGGCACTGGGGTAATGCTACGATGGTACTGCAAGGGCTAAGGTGATCAGCCCTTTTCAGGTCCAGATGGAGCTTCCTGTGCTGGGCTTGATTTTGGGATGGCAGGGCCATAAATTGGCGCCAATGCGTACTTCTTGGGGGCACAGGTCTCCTAGTTTGTGTGCTACGAGCTGCTAACCTCCCCAGAGAGTGCACACCCTCATCCGCAAACTGCATTTACTCTTGATTTGACTTCACCTTGTGCTGCTCATGCCCCGGCAGGATGTTGGGCAGCCATAACAGCCTGCACTCCCACCTCACAGCACAGCAGCCACAGCAGCAGAATGCGCTAGGTGGCAGCGGCGGCTCGCAGCAGTCGCTCCCGCTCCGGACCGCGTCTGTGGCGGACATAGACATGCAGGGTGCCGACAACGGCGTGGATGGCGTGGTGGCACCGATATCCCTGCAGGTGCGGCAAGGGGGCGAAGGAAGCAGGCAGCGTAGAGCCCCTGCAGCTATACTTGGGGCCGGGGCTGCCTTAGTGCAGCCTGAAAGATGTATGGCAGGAGGGGGTCCCGTTCTACAGCTGAGGCGGCACTGCAGGTGCCCAAGGCCAAGTGGTGGGACCTTTGGTTGCCCTTGGGCCAGATGCTGCCGCATCTGTCAAGGCTGTGAGCCCACAAGCAGGATGAAATTCGCACCTCTGGAAGTTGTTACTGTTGGCTAGTGGCCCTTCTAGCAGGCCTCCCACGTGCTTGCGCCACTCAGTTTCCGGCCTACAGTGCCAGGGCTACTTAGGTGACGGCTGATGGTCCTGGGCAGGAAGCCACAGGCCTCGGTCAGCAGGAGGGGCCTTGCTGGCTATCTGCTGCCCGTGGCCATTGCAGGGCATAGGGCCTGCAACGCCCGCACAGGGAGGTTGTGCTCTAACTCCCTGGAGCTGGCTTGGGGCCAAAAGGGCTAGTTGAGTGGTGAGCATTGCCAAGCTGGAACCTTGCGCTCGCATCAGGAGCCACAGGCAGGGACGGTGGTGCTGGCTGCCCCACTGCAGGGCGACGAGCCACAGTACACTCGCAAGAAGGTGCATGAGTTCCTGCAGCACCACACCGCCTACGAGCTGATCCCCGAGTCGGGCAAGGTGGTGCTGCTGGATGTGGACCTGCCAGTGAGGCAGGCCTTCCATGCGCTGCATGAGCAAGGTGGGCTTGCACACTGTGGGCTTGGCAGGCAGCAGGCTGGTGAGACTTGTATGCAAGCTCATGAGAGGTGGTGCTACTGCATGAGGGTATGCTGGTTCGGCCCTGCCTTCCATGCGCTGTGCGAGCAGTGATCTGGGGGTCTGCTGGGTTACCGTAGGGCCCTTAGGAACCAAGACTCACCACTTTCTCGGGTCCTATTGTGCCTCGCAAGGTGGTGGGCCTGCAGCGCCTTATGTCTAGTAGTCGTCCTGACCTGACAATGGTGAACCCGGGCACAACACTTCTACAGGGATTGCGTCGGCGCCGCTGTGGGACTCTGACTGTGGCCGCATCACCGGCATCATCAGTGCGTCGGACTTCATCCACATCCTGCAGCGCCTGCGCTCCGTGGTGCTCAGTGGCGGCAACAACCCGCTGTCAGAGCAGGAGATGGACCAGCACACCATACGGTGGGTGGCCCTGCTAGCTCTTGTCCTGACAGAGCTGGGGTTGGACGGGTAAGGCAGGAGAAGTATTACGCTACCTTGTTTGTGGGGTCCGGTAGGGAGTAGCCTGCACCACGGCTATGGAGGTATGCGTTCCTCTTTGGGAGCTCGCTACTGGGTAATCTCCAGGGTTGTAGAGCTCACACGGCGGCGGGAGGCACTGCAGTTCATCATCGAGTGACGCACACCTTAATAGAAAAGAATTTGTGCAGAAACTAACCAATGGATGAATGTATGAGTGAATGGATGAGAATGATTGAGTGAAGAGCTGAGAGGGCTGCGTGGTGCCGGCTTGTTCAGGCTCCTGCGGGAGGAGGCCGCGTCGGAGGGGCGGTCAGCCCGGCCGCTGGTGTATGTGAAGCCCACCGACTCCCTGGCAGCTGTGGTGCGGACCCTGCTGGGCAAGAAGTGCTCCATGGCGCCCGTGCTAGGCGGCGACCCTCGCGGTGAGTCACAGCCGCTGATAGGTGTCTGCCGCGTGCTTGGCAGCTGCTTCTACTGCGTGTACCAAATCAGCCCTTGACCTTGACCCCGAGGGGTTTGTTTGTTTGCGTGAAACCTGTGCATGCACGTGCGCATGCCGTGCATGCCCCGCTAGCAGCTTGTCAATTTGGAAGATCAGGCAGTGGTATGCCACAGCAGAGCCTGTGGTGATGTCGTTCTTGTGGTCATGTGACACTTCTGGCCAGAGCCACTAGCGGTCGCCGTCCCTGACTCTGTTCTTTTGTGTGTGCCCCGGTTCTTTGACAGGCAAGGGCAGTGGCGCGGCGGAGCTGCTACATGTGGCCACGCTGTCTGGCGTGCTGGCCTGCCTTATGCGCCACTTCCGTGCCTCCCTTGCCTCGCTGCCGCTGCTGGCACAGCCGCTGCATGCCGTGCCGGTGGGCACGTACGCACCCGACAGCCGGATAGGGCTGGCGCAGCAGCAACAGCAGCAGGCAAGCCGTGGGCGCTGGGTGCTTAGAAGGGCATTACATACTGATATTGGGTAGCGTGCAATGGCGCGGTAAGAGTGGCCCTGTGGTAGAGTGGCATGGCAGTTGTGGGTAGCCTAAGGCCGTAGCCAGCGACTGTGGGTCGCAGTGTGGGTACCTGGGACTATGTGCAGTGGGTTTTCCTTAAAGGAGGATGCTTATGTCAGCCAGTGTAAGGGAGCCCCTGCGCAGCTGCGCAGCCTGTGAGTCCCACCCCTGGCTGCCTGTGCTGTGCTGTGCCTGCTGCAGAGCAGCGGCGCCCAGCCGCGGCCGCCGGCCGGGCACCGGGTACAGCCGCTGCTGACTGTGCAGCCGGGCACGCCGCTCACGCACGCGCTGGGGCTGCTGCTTAGCGGCGGAGTCAGCTCCCTCCCGGTGGTGGACGGCCAGGGCGTGCTCCTCAACATCTTTGCGCGGGCCGACATTGCGATGCTTGCAAAGGTGCGCCCTGAAGCAGGAGGGTTTGTTGGCTGTACGGTTGAGGTGGCAATTTTTGCGTTGCCTTATGGGGTTAGATGGTGAGAGTTGGGACAGCCGCTGGTCTGGTTTGAAATATAAGCCATCACCAGGACGGGACGAACAACTGAGGCGTGCATGCTGCGTATGTCTATGCGTGCTATGGTTGTGTGGCAGCGGTGCGCTGTGACACTCGTGAGCAGGGTGCTTGTCAATGATTCCTAGCCTCTGTATTTGGGTAAGGCGACAGGTAGTGGTAATGAAAGCCGGTACTGTCTATAACGTGCACTGTGAGGTGGGGCGCCCCCGAGGCCTTGTCCTTCCATATCTTGCGTGCAGCCCTGTCAGCACAGTTCACCGCTCGCTCTCTGTTCGCACTACCTGCCACCCTTACTACTTTTTTATGTTTTCGTTACCTGCAGGGCAACGCATACGGCCGGCTGCAGTTTGAGGACGTGACTGTGGGTCAGGCCCTGGAGCTGGCAGCGCAGCCACAGCCGCCCCCTCAGATGGCGGGGCAGGTACCGCAGCAGCAGCCAGGCTGGCCGGGATCCGGGGGCCACAACAACCTAGGGGTGAGTTCTGGGGCCGCAGTGGCATGGTCTTTGCCATAGCGGGGCCCGGGACGGGACAGCGGGACGGTATTGCCGCACTCGCAATTCGAAACCCCAAAACCTCCCATACCTCCTCCTACATTCTAATACAGAGGAGGAGGCCACTGCTGTTGCTACTTGGTAGGTTGGGTAGCTAGGGTGCCTGTCTTGTCCGGTTGGCAATGGTTACCTGAAAAGCAGGTAACTAATGCCGCACTGGCTGGAGAGCCGCAGCCATGGTAGCTGCTAGTCCGCTAGCAGGCAGTGGCAGTTGTTGGCTACTAAGTCAATTACTTTCTTCGCCATGTGCGCATGTACATTCCCACGGCCTATCCGCCAGGACTGTTCCATTTACCCATGCAAGGTGACCCAACAACCAGCGCGGGCGTGTGTACATTACCCATGACTATGGCTCGCTCGTTTATTGTAGCCTACTCTCCCGACCATGCAGGACCCCTTTGCCTCCTCTTCGTCGCTCGGCGGCCGCGGCGGCAGCCAGCGCGTGCACTACTGCACGGTCAACGACGCGCTGCGCGCTGTGGTGGAGCGGCTCAGCGTGCCCGGCGTGCGGCGCCTCGTGGTCGTCAATCCCGATACCAAGCGGGCGGAGGGGGTGGTGTCATTATCTGATGTTGCCGCGTACCTGCTCACATAGCCCGCTGTGCCCCTCCTTGGCCAGAGATCCTCTGTGTGGGGTACAGGTGCCTAGTTCGAGAGTGCCAGAGAGGGTGTTTGCGTGCAGCGAGAGTAATGCTGCTGCCGTCGGCCATTGGCCCTTGGGAGGGTTGGGTAGGAAGACTTGTGGGTGGGAGGGAGCCCTGCGCTGCTCGCTTGAGGCCCCAGTGGAGGCGTTTCAACAGTGTCAGCGGCTGCCTGGACCTCGGAGAGTGTGGAAGTAAGACTCCCTCCTGTGAACCTTTTAGTGACGAGGGGGGTTGCTCAACAGTTGGTTGGTGGGTTGCCCCCGGCGCTTGGTCACAGGGCAATGGAGCAGCTGCCTCTCCAGGGTGGAAGTATAACCCCACCGGGCGGCCTTGGTGACAACTAACTGCTTCGGCTTGTGACGTATCACAGTAGCTAGTAGTGTTTAGACTGGTATTGGTGGCGGGAGTGTGGACTTGCTGTGATTGACCTGCCGGGGTGGTTGCCAGGCATGCTCTAGGGTCTTGCCTGCTCCGAGCAACTTGGTCCGCCCCTGAACGCAGAGTCAGGAGACTGTTCGTCAGCTGCTGCCTCAGGACCTTTTGGCATTGCAAGCAATTCTCCTCCCATTTCCAGTACTTGCAAAGACTGAAACTGACTAGGCAATGTGTTCATTCTGACGTACACATGGCCCCATCCACCAAGTACAGCTACAGTAGCTAAATGAGCATGTTGTGTTGCTTGGTCCTTGCATGGCCCTAGGCTAGTGTTTTTCGGTCTTCGACCCTACGCCTGAGGACTCTGGGAGGAGTATGAACCATGAAAAAGGTGTAGGCAAATGGAGGAGCAGCTGTTACTGCAGGCCGGGGGTGTCACAAGCTTGAGGTGGACTAGGCATGGTCACTTGCCTCTAAAGTGGACTGCTTAGCAACTTTACTCTTTCAAATTGAAGGAAAGGAAGGCATGGTGCAGCACGAAGCGCAGCAGGCGAGAATAGCAGGCAATCAATCAATCAGCGTCTCACAGCAACAGCGTAAGCATGTACTGCAGTGGACGCGATCGTGCTGGCACAATGGATCACCGGAAGTTTAAGACTAGACATCACAAAGTCAAGGGTAGCAGGCTTGCTGGGCACAGCAAGCCTGCTGTGCCCAGCAAGCGAGAGGCATACCTTGGGGGCAGACGCCCCAGAAGAAGAGTGGGAACGAAGAGGAAAGAAGAAAAGATAGACCAGAACACTACCGCAAGCAGCCAAGTCCAGGCATAATACGACCAGGCCCTGTGACAAGATGTATCGCAGCTAACAAGGCAGGGCTCTATGGCTGCAAATGCAGTGGGATAGCGTGACGTTGTGTACCTATGACAGAAACAGAGAATGCCACGGGTGAAGCCTTGCTAATGGTGGCAGGCAATGCGAACAGATATAGGGTGATGTGGGCTGACACCAATCGTCTAGCCAGACTTATCGCTGACAAGGCGACAACTTGCATATTGTGTTCGCAGTTTGGACTAAGCTGGGTGCACCCCGGCCGGCCAAAGGGCGCCCTAACATAAAAGCAGTGCTTGCTTCCTCACTCTGTTGCCAAGCCCCCTAACAGAGTAATAACTGTAAGCAGAACCAGCCTCAGGGTTGCTAAAAGCTAAGGCTCCTACGCACCGGCTGCTATGTGCACCGCCTACTACCTGCACAACACCCAACTCCAGCTAGGAGTCTGCCACCAGGCCCGCCAGCAGTGGTGGTTGCCGGCCCAGCTTGCCGTACAGGTCCCTCACAGCAGCATCAACCGCAGGCAGCAGCACTTGCGGTGTCAGCACCAGGTCCATGTTCTTGTGGACCCACCTACAAAGCAAGGCCATGTGGGGCGCTGTTGGTTAATTCCATGGCAACCAGCTGAGGGCCGGGTCTCCATACCACCTTTGCTTGCACGGACTAGCTGTCATGTACATGATGTTCGTACAACATGCAAGGAGTGACAGCCTTGGTACCCCGTTGTGGGCTTGAGGCACGCCTCCTTGTGCCAGCCGCCATACACTCACTTCTCCTTGGAGGCTATCAAGGCATCCTCACAGGGTCGTTGTCCAGCCGCGTTTGGCTGCCACAGGCATATGCTGGGCTGCAGCCCTGGGTGCCCAGTGCGCCACATGCACAACCCGGCGCCTCTGGGCTACCTCCTGGCCAAATGGCAGAAAAACACCAGCAGGAAATGCAGCAGACCAGCGAGGCTCTGGCGTGGGCAGGAACACTTACCACATGGTGCACCTGTCCTTGACATCCCCTTGAAGGAACTCGCAGTCGCCCGTCTCTATGATCTTCAGGCGGTCCTCCCTGCAGGGGACAACCGGCCGGCCAGTAAGGCAACAAGAACCAGTAGCTTCCACGCAGGGGTGATGCTTTGCAGGCAGGCGACTGGGTGACTGGCCATGCCCCATGTGCCAGGGACTGCCATGATGAGAACAGGCCTAGTGGGAGGGCCCCGATGTCAAGGTGGTGGTCGTTTTTCTACACCCCAGGGCACTAACCGGGTTTTGTGGACGTACGGAAACAACGCTAAAATGGCAAGCACGCTGTAAGATGGGGCCAGTCCAGCCCAGTTCCCTCCGCTCTCCTAGCCTTGCCTTGCTAGGCATGCTTACGCCTGTGAGCTTAAGGTGAGAATAAACAAAAGACGAGGGGCCAGAGAGGAGAAGAAGGGGGTTGACACTCGTGGAGAGAGTGACTCACGATGACAGCGCACGCCACTCAGGGTTACCCCAGATGGCTTCAAAGCGCAGCCGGGCATATGCCATGTCCAGGTTGTTGGCCGGCACGTACGTCAGGTTGGTCACATGCTGGAAGTCTGCCACCTGCAACAAGAACCCTTGGGTCACTTATGATGGGTAGCAAATAATGTGTAAGCACTGCTTGCAGCCAGGCCACACAACACCTTACGTGCCTGCACAACTCAAAGAGCAACGCACATGTCAGGCAGTTGCCCCTGCTTTGACGTGTTGCCAGCAACAGCTCTCCCAGCCTTGCCAACCACTGCCAGGCGCCTCGCCATGCCGAGCATTTGGGGGCCCGGTTCCTCGGCGACTGCAGCAGCGGATCAGCCCATGCCGCACACCAGCCCACTCACCCACTTGTCGGCAAACTGGGTGTCGTGGACCACGCCCCGAGGGAAAGGCACCACATGCACCACCACCGCATTATGGGGCAGGAACTGCCAGGACCCCTGCGCGGCGCCGTGCATGTGGATGACGATGTCGGCGGTGGACCACAGGGCCACTTGCTGCCCCACACTCATTCCCTGCAACACAGGGGGCGGCACACGAGGGAGCAGACAAAATATAACTGGGAAGGGCACACCATGCACGCGGTGAAACCGTCAGGTTAGGGATGCACATCAATAGAATACTTGCACATTCCCAAACCCAACTACAGCTACATCTTCATATTACCCTGTCCATTCTGACAGCGTACAGCCACCCGACTATGCTGCCTCCTTGCGCAGGCTAGCAGCAGTCGAGGCATGCTCGAAGGGCGGATATTAGCGCACTCACAGCTACCCATATCAACCCTGCCGCTCAAGAGACTTGCCTCTAAGTAGTGCAGGGAGATGTCGGCGATTCCATGGTACCTCAACCGCAGGGCCTCCATGATCTCCCCAACGTTCACAAAGTGGCGGCCTGCAGCAACTCACGCAAGCCGTTGTGCTGGGGAGCGCCCTTAGGGTCCTGCCTCCTGACATTAACGACCGTGACACAGTAAACTACCGAAGCAGGAAGAGTGGTCACGGGCGTTGGGGGCAGTGCTTGCTTCTGGGGACAGTGCTTGCTTCTGCCCGGCACCCGCGATACACAAGCCAAGGGCCCTGAGGCAGCCCTCCCCCCTTGTTTACATCTGTGCAGGCGCCAGGATGCAAGGGGATACCTGAGGAGTACCGCCTGTCAATGACCAGCATGTTGAGCTTGGGCTCCACCCTTGCCACTCGCTTGTCATCAAACCCGAGGCAGTCTGCCATGCGGCTGCGGTAGGAGGTAAGCTGGTGGGGGGCCACCGGGCGGCGGCCGCTAAAGCTGCACTCAGGGAGGCGGCAAGTTACAGCAGCCTGGAGCAGAGGCAGGTCGGGGGTTTTTTGAGGCTTGAAAGGTGGCCTGCTGTCCACATTTTTGCGCTGGTCTTAAGAAGAGATGCAAGGATAACCCAGCAGAGCATCTCATGACCTTCTACACTACTTACTTGGGGTCGGCAGCACAGAAGAGCCTTGCCCGACACTCCGGCCCCACCCCCACCAAGGCCTTCTCGATGACAAAGATCGTGTCATCCAACGCGCTGTCTGCAGCCTTGATCTGCACCATGGCAGCCACAGGAGGTCGAGTTGACTGTGAACCACATCGGCAGCCAGAACCTGCTGGTCTTGAAGGTACTGCGCATGGCTGCTGGGCTTCCATGTTCAGCAACTTAGTCAAGCTGCTTGTAGGGACACTGCTTATGGGTCCCCTCGGGCCCCCCATGGGGCCTGCTGGGGACCTCTCGATTACGATTGTCAGGCTGTACCCCGTGATGCTCAACCCACCCCTTGGCCAAACACTGGGCTGGTTAGTCGCGCCTACCTTGGGTGAGTCGGAGAAGCACGTGGTTAGGTCATCTATCCACGGGGCCCAAGGGAAGTCCCTGGCCGGGAACATCTCCACCAGGTGCAGCCCCCGGGTCTGGTTCAGGTGGCAGCGCCCTGCAAACAAAAGGCACCACAGAGATGGTCAGGCTAACAGGCAGCGACGCCCAGTGCCATATCTTTACGCTCGGATGCTCAGCTCACAGCGCTGGTTCTGGTCCTCTTCACCGAGGTAAATGGGGCAGGTGCCTAGCTGAAGCTCTGTTCTATGTGGGGAGTAGCAGCTCCTCAAGCTCCTGCTGCAGCTTTGGGAGCTCCTCTGGCACCTGGGAGAATGCGAGAGAGTTGAGCTGTGAAAGCAGTAAAGGCTGGCATCTAATCGCGCTGTGCCCCTTCCCTGGGGACAGCGAAGGGCACGTGGTTGACCTGGTGCTCCTGCCCGCCTCACCTAGATATTTGCAAATGGTGTTATGCATCGTTGGAAGATACTCCCCGGCTTGGTGATGCCTGCGGCAGCGTATGGATCGGATGGGGCTCAGGGGATCAGCTTGCAACCCGGGAGAAGGCGGTACAGTGCAAGTGCACTCGCACACGGTCCCAGTCAACAAGAAGGCCGATCCAGCCAGCAAGGGGGTGTCACTCTTAGTGACATAAAGCAGTCCAGGGAAGGCTAGTCGAGTCCAATCCTGTCGCCTCTAGCCTAGCCTAGCCTAGTCAAATAGTCCAGTCTGACAGCATGCCGCCAGCCGACAGTGCCTGACATGAGTCCCACGTTCAAGCCCGGCAAGTACTCCTATCACGTTGTGATGGGAGGCTCTAGGCGGCTTTCTCCCAGCCTGGCCCCACCCGTGGTGCCAGGCAGCGCAGAGCGGCACCGCACGTCTGGCAGGCGGCCTACCCTCACCAGTTGTTTTCCGGCAAAGTGGACCAGAGGTAAGTGTCCCCTGCCAGCTCAACCGCCGTGCTGCCATCGAAGCGTGCGTCGTCTGGGGCCACCACCGTGGGCTGCAGCCACATCTCGTTGGGGAAGCCCACACCAAAGCGTATGCTGACCCTTGGCAGGCTCAGCGAGGCATCTGCACAAGGCATAACTACGACGTCAGCGGCTCAAGGCACGGAACCGCACTGCCTACAGGGGATTGCTGCTGCTGCCGCTGCTGCTGCTGCCGCTGCTGCCGACTCTTAGTAAAAGACCAAACAGGTGCGGCACTCCACGCAAGCCCTGTGGCTAGAAGAGTCTACAAGACCGGATGAGGAACTCATAAAGGGGTCATATGGCCATCCCACCGTCTGCTACATAGTACAGGTTGGCTCTCCAGAGCAGCACGTTGTAGAAGAAGCAGACGCGGTGCTCCTCAAACGTGGTGCTCTCCTCGATGCACTGTACCAGAGCAGCAGGGGCCCCGGCCAGTGACGAGGAGCTGACAAGCACTCAAGGCCGAACAGCTGTGCGTGGCGGTCCCTAATGCATGCAGTTAGTGAGGAACGTGCTAAAATGGGTGCAGCAACAGGCGAGGCCCCACCTGGTGTCTGGATAAGCCAAGGCTGCAAGCGCCAAGCCTGACCAAGATCAGGTAGGTAACCAGCTGCGCAAGCGATGGTTTCTTGAATGACATTCAGGGTCGATAATGCATAGCCGCAGGGGAAGAGAGTGCCAGCATGCGTCTAGAGGCTTGCACTGTGAATAACGGAGCAGGTCGGGATGCAGTCGGCCGATACTTTGCTAAGGTCGAGCAAAGTTTACCTGCTGAGAGAGGGGACTGATGACCTGGATTACCCGCGCGCAGCTTGGGAGGATGGGAAAGAAGAGCATGGCGGCCCTTGCATTTTATGCGTGCTTCACCATCACCATCACATGCTACCAATAACATATGGATTGTTGGTAGCACTCAACGGAAAACGCCCCTCAACAAAGCTAGAAACGCTTTGAAGACCCTTGGCTCCAGGTTACGAATGACAGACAACATTTCCACCTAACATGCTGGAAGGTGTCGTCGAAAAATGCAGTGCGCACCAGTATTACTGTCAGACAAAGTGCTGCCAGCACATTGTCTGACAAAGAATCCAAGGTTGCAGTGCAACATGTACGCCAGTGCTCGTGAGTAGGTCCGCAGCACGGTACCTCAAGAAATACCTCCCACCGACTTGGGCGCAGGTGACAATACATTTGACAATGCCAGGTCCCAGGTCACAAGACCTTCAAGTGCTTCAGGCGCAAAAGGGCTCCCAGCGCAACCCTACCATCCCTGTAGGTTTCAGGCGTACACCCTTGCGCCGGCTACGGCACATGCCACAATCACTCGGTCAGGCACGGTCTGCGGCGGGCCTGTCAGGGAGCTGGTGGGAGGTCTGGGGACTACGGGCACCCCGCCAGCTGACGCCGCTCCTGGCCGGGCTGATGGCCAGGCTGTCGCGCCTCTCACCCGGCTTCTTGTGCGGCGAGGCAGCAGCAGCAGCAGCAGCCCCGGCGGAGGGCCTCGATGACTTGGCCCTGAACAGGAGCCAGCCGACCGCAAGGCCAGCCAGGAACACCCCCGCCAGCGCTTCCACCGCCAGCAGGGTCAGGGTGAAATGATGCCTCACGGTGAACGGCGCGGCCTGCACAACTGGAAGCGGCGCCCTGTTAGCCAAGCTCGGCAGTTGCAAAGGAGGTCTGGAACTGTGATGTTCCCCAGCCGGTGCACGGCCTGCAGGCAGGTTTGCCTCGCCCTGCAGCCTGCAGGGTGCTGCACGGCAAGCTCTTCTGGCCTAGCCTAGTCTAACAGCGTACGCCACCAGGCCATGCTGCTGCGAGTGCTCCGCAAGTGAAGCCAACGCACGTCTGACTGCTAGAGGGGGGCTGAGCTCAACCCACATATTTACCCCCCCACCCCCCCCACCACCACCCCACCCCACAATAGTTACCTGACTGCTCAGCTTGTCTAGGGGACCGGCATGAAAGGAGTTCACATGAACGTCGGGCAGCGTGTTACTGCCTTTAAAGGCCTGCGCACCATCCCCTGTGGCGCTGCTCCGCACTTGCTCCGAGGCGGCCTTGCTGGATACCCCCCCTGCTAATCGGCGGGCTGCTGCCGCTCCCACTTGCTCATGCTGCACCTCACCCGCAGGGTTCACACCACCTGCAGCAGCCAAGCAGAGCGTCCATCACCTCTCCCTAACACTGCCCCTGCACTACACGGCCGTCAGCCGTGCTGCTGGTTACCTCCCACCTGTGGCAGGCACCCTTCATTAGCTTCCGCGATGGCAGAAGTCACGAGGTATGAAGTGACAAGTATCCGCACCAGCAAGATGGGCTTGCTTAGCAGGTGGCAAGCCGCCTCCCAGCAGAAATTTGAAAAAAATGGCAGCCAGCCAAGCAATCGTCTTGTGGGAGTGCTATCAATGCTGCATGCGCACCTGAGCTTCTATCATGGCTAACTGGTTTATGCCTTGCTCGCCCAGCGCCCCCAGGCTTGGGTGCTTTACCGGGCAGTGCGACTACTACTGCTGCTGCTGCTGCTGTGTCATTGGGGGGCAACCCTTCTGCTGACGCATGTGATGTGTCAGCGGCATTGTGGGTGCACTCTACCTGCAGGTGCCCGGCGGCAAGCACGACAACAGCAGGTGTTTTTAACGGTCACCGGTCATCCTTGTAATCAAATGGCACCCAACATGTCACCTGTGCCATACTGTTGGCAGGTTGGCCTGGGGTAGGTGAGCAGCCTGCCGCCACACTGTTCATGCAGGCTGTGAGCGAGTTCCAAGGCACGCGGGCTGCCGACTACTGACCTTCAGCTGTGCTGCCATCCCTTGCGAGGCACCATTCTTGGCGGGCAAGACCCACTGTAGGACCTCGTGCGCTAGCCGTCCCTCCTCCCCAGCACCGCTGCCCGTCGCCAGGGCCGCACCCTGCAAGCCAAAAGCAGAGTGCCTCGCGGACACCATACCCGCCAGGCAGGTCAAGGGGATACCCTTAGGAGGGACATAGAGAACATCGTGGAATGCAGGTGGTAGCTGTGCATTGACACAAGAGTTTAGAGGCCTTGCGGTTTGACTTGCATGCTTACAACCCAAGCTGCAAAATGCTGTCCCCTCCGCAGAGCCTTGCCTAGGCAAGGGAGGTTAGCCATACCAGCCACAGGCGGGGTTTGAGGCCAGAGGTCGACTCACCTGCCGGGGCTTGACACCAGGGCTGATGACCCACGCTGTGCTTGCGCTGTCCCACCACAGCAGCCTGTCTTGACCCTTTGGGCTGTACAGCCTGAGGTACACCGGCCGCCCAGCAAGGCACGCCACGGGTGTGTACGCACCCACAACACTGCCTTCCAAAGACTCTCCCTGCTCTTGCGGTCCGCTGGTGACACTCAACGCGCACTCCTGAGCACCTGCAGGATACACTAGGTCACAGCTGCACCTAGTTCACAAGCCAGTTGAGGAGGGGTTTCAGCCACCTGGCATGCTGGCAAACAGGCCCAAAGCGGTGCACAGGCAATCGTGTGCCCTACGGCAACGGCCTCAAACCATTCTTACCTATGCCACATCCCTCCTGTGGCCTTGGGTAGCTTTCAGGTTCGTCAATGCCCATGTTCCGAAGCACCCAAGTCCTGTACTGCAAAGGCCTCCGTTCAGTGTGCCTTCGTACAGTTCCTCCCTTAGAACAAACTGCGGCACACTTCAGCAAGTGACAGTTGTGCTCAACCAGCCTCACCCGTCGTTCTCATAATCCAAACTCTGTGCCCCTGAGCCTGCTAGGCTTCCTTCACGTTTCTTGGTTCCCACCGCCTGCCTGGCTTTGGGTTGTACCATTGGCTGCCGCAGCACCCAAAAGCTGCAATCAGGGTGCGAAAGTTGGTTGCTTTTCAGCACACTCTTTGCACAAGCAAGGGTGTGCACCTACTGTGGCCCAAGAAGCTTATGCATGCCCACCCACCCACCCGTCATTGTCGTAGCCCAGATCCAGCTGTCCTGCGGCGCCTACTAAGACAAATAGTAGCATGAACTGGCTGGAAAGGTGCATTGTAAGGGCCCCATGTCCTGGAGCCGCACGGCTAGACGCCTCGAGTCGCCAGTGTCGCAGTTGGCTCAATAGCGCACTGCGTTAACATTAACGTCACGCACCGTCATTCACCAATACCACACAATGTGGTTAATCACAAACTACCCTTGCTTGCAGTTTGCTCCATCAGGTGGCGAGGTACTAACGCCTATGTCAGGTGTACGTACCTAAACCACCCCTTTTCAGCTAACAATGGCACGATCAGGGTCGTGAGATGCACCCTTAGGGTGGCTCCCAACACCTCGGGGAGAGGAAGCTTGCCTACTGTCGGAGAGGGCCATGCTGTGCATCCAACCTAACCATCCTAGCATCCTAGCACAGCAGCACAGAACCCACCTTTGAAACGCACCAGCACGCTGCAGCCCAGCACTTGAGTAGCACCTTTATAGGAGCGATGCGGTCTGGCTTCAATTTCGACGCCCTCAAGGCAGCAGCCAACTCCTTTGTGCAGAGTGCAGCCTCCACTGCTAAGGACCTTTCCAAGGCGGTGGCACAGGAGGTTGTGGGCGCCAAGTGCTTGCTAGACTACTCCCTCCAAGGCCAGGTGGCATCGGCAGGGCCTGGGTGCCTTTGGAAGGTGTACCGCGCTCGGGCCAAGAAGGAAGGCAAGTGGCAGGGCTTGCTGGTTTCGTCACTGTACTGAGTGAGCTTCAAGCACAATGTGCTATGGTATGCTGCAAAACCAACTGTTGCGTGGTGGCAGTATTGCTTGCTGCCACACCTTTTGAGCGAACAGTTTCCTGGGTATATTGCGGGTCGGTTCCCTGGCATTCCCCCTCCCCCTTTGCAAGTGTTGTGTAAAACCTTGATGCGAATGAGTGTATGCCGCTGTGCACCCCTGCTGAAATCCCTTAAAGCTACTGCCGATGATGTGCAGGCGCGCCCTACCCACTAGTGAGCGCCTGGATCCTTGATAAGCGTAGCCTACAGGGAGACCAGCACATTGGCAGCGGCAGTGGCGGCGGTAGCAGCAAGCGGCTGGAGGCTTTTCTGGAGCAGTGCAGGAGGGATGTGCAGGTGGGGTGGGCGGTCCTTGAAGTGGGGCTGATCTGATGTGGGCTATATGCTGCTGGGCTGGGAGAAGGGCCCGCATGTTGAAGGTTCCGGTGCTGCATCCCGCGGGAGCAAACGGTTGGGATTGCATGTGACAGGTATCTTATGACTCACATGACTGCAGCTAGGTCAAGTGCCGGGGGGGGGCTTAGGCGCTGGGAGCTGCAGGACTGTGGCATGGGTTTGTTCGCCCTAGCTTGGCAGCTCCACCCAGGCCGGGAAAGTCTGAAGCAGCTCAGCCGGGTGTGTTTGGTGTTTGCTTTTTGTGGTCACAACCCCACGGGGAACCATGTAAGGAGACTCTGCAATGAATGCAAGGGTTACATCCCATGGGAGCCTTCTAGGGAATTCCAAACATGGAAGAGAGATGAGTATACAAAGCAAAACTTGCAAACTACGGCCTCCTTCCCACGAGAATCCTCCCCCCTTCCCCCCTTTCTCCATCTTGGACCCATGCGTGCTCCACCTTCCCTTACCCTGTCCTCTCCTGCAGCAGCATGGGCATGCCTGTTGGGGCATGGCGGTCATGTCAGGGGCATCAGTGTCAAGCGCCTTTACCTACCCAGCGCAGGGGCTGACAACCACACCAGCCTGCAGGATTGATCCCATGGTGCCTCGTAGGTGGATACCTTGCTCCAGTGATCAGTCTTGCTCACTCAATTTTTTGGGTGCCACGGGCCGAAGATACAGCTGTGTGTATCTCAAACTCCTCTGTGTACCACCTGCAAGGCCTTGGCCAACTAACAAGGGCGTCCCTGCGTCACAAGGGATGCTTACCACCAGTTTCAGATACACTTCCTACCCCATGTTGTTTGCAGCACCTGGCCCGCCTCAAGCACCCATCCATTGTGAGGCTGGTCCACCCGCTAGAGGAGACACGCACGCAGCTGGTCTTCATCACAGGTATGCGCTGGGTATCAGCATCGCTGCTTACAACCCTGGTCCACACGTCCTGTCTATTATGCCCATTGCTTGTAAGGGCATAGAATCCATTTGTTGAGGCTGACCTGCTCAGCATCCTGCTGCGTCCCTCCAGCATCGTCTGCTTCTGAGCGCCACCTCTTGACTGCGGTGTAGCCGTCCTGGCCTCAAGCGTGCTGTGTGCGTTTTGCGTCTGCAGAGCCCATCTTCTCCTCCCTAGAGGATGCGCTTCATGGGGGCCATGGCCTGCACGCTGAGCTTGCTGAGGAGCGGCGCAGCGTGGCGCTGTCAGAGCTGGAGCTGAAGCATGGCCTGCTGCAGGTGTGGTGGTGGGGTGCCCTTGCTGTCTAGCCTACCTCCCCTCCTGAAGGGTCAAACTTTACTGCCCCCTCCATTGAGGTCCATAGTGACCATATGACCCAGGATGAATATGGTTGAGGGCCGCTGGTAGTGCCCCGGGACTGCGCCGGGTGTCACTGACCCATGGTAGGATCCCTGCGCTGCAACGGAATCTGCCGCAGACCACCTGCCCCTGCAAGGCGTCCTACCTGTTTGCAAAGCCAAGTGGAGTCCACTGATGCTGCCGCCAGGAACCAGACCTGCAGATTCATGGAGACTTTTGCTGGAGGACACATGCAACCGGGCTGCCACTTGCACATGTGGTGTGTGTGCAGGTTAGCGAGGGCCTCCACTTTCTGCACACCGAGGCGGGCATGGTCCACAAAGCAGTCTGCCCCGAGAACATACTCATCACGCGTTCAGGTGGGTCTTTGGACGGTTGGCGGTGTGTGATGGGAGGTTTGTTCTGAACGTGTGCAGCGCTACCCCAAGAACCTGTGTTATACGGAGGAGCAGTGTAGGTGGGGCAGCACCCATGCTTTGAATGTGGAGAGATTGGTTAGCTGTAGCGTTGATACCTCACACCCCCGCCTGCGTGCCTGCCTCCTCCCGTACCTACCTGTGTTTCTTGGCAGGGTTTTGTTCTGGCCCAGTGCATACCCCTTCTACCCTATTTTATGTTTGTGTGATGGACACAGCACCAGCAGCCTACTTGCCGGCGGGCACTTTGGAGCTTGGCGGCCTTTGTTGATGCTCCCTCGCTTGATTTCGCCTGCAAGACATAAATGGAGCAGTGATGGAGATGATAAGGGCCGACTATATACCTAAATCAACAGCTCATATGGGGCCCCACCTTGCTGCCCTGCAGGATCCTGGAAGCTTGCCGGCTTTGGCCATGCCGCGTCACTGGATTACGCCCGGGATTCGGGGCTGCGGCCCTATGACTACTCCGACTCATCGCCGAGCCTGCTGACTCAAGTCGCACAGGTGGCCCAGCTTGTGCGCTGTAAAGGGTCCCTTTGCGCTACAGACTCTGCAACCCCTTCAGCCTCACAGCAGCCGACTGAAATGGGTCATTGTTAATCAAGTCAGCCTGAGCCGTGCTAGGGGCTGCAATCCTAGATTAGTTGCTCAGTTCCCCTCTCGTCAGCCAGCCCGCGCACCCTGGGGGTGCTTGCTGGAAGCTCCCCTCCCGTCCGCTGAGCCCGGCTGCCTTCAAGTGTGCATGCTTTGCCTGCCCTGGCTGCTGCGCTATGCTGGCTGCAGCCCCCCCTGCCATACACGGCCCCCGAGCTGGTGGCTGCGGGGCCTAGCAACCTCATATCCTCCTCCGCCGACGTCTTCTCCCTGGCGGCCGTGGCCTACGAGGCCCTGGCAAAGCAGCAGCTGCTGCCGGTGGGGTTCAGCCTGGCAGGTGGGGGCACAGCGTGCACAGCGGGGGCAAGAGTAGTTCTTTTTTCTTGCAACTCTGCGTGGGGTTGCTCGTTTTTGTGGTGAAGGCCGCTGGTAGGATGCTGGCGCGGCAGCATCTGCTGTCTGTGGTGTCGAGTCTGCTTTTGTGTGGTGTGTGTGTATGGGGGGGGGGGGGGGGGGTCAAGTGGTAAAACACTGTCCCAATTTAGCTCGCATTCAATGACTGCAAGGTTCCCAGTGTTTTAGATCTGGACGTGAATGGGAAACAATATTCTTTGGTGGTTTGTAGGCTGCGTGATCTGCTTGGCAGAGCTGTGTTGCTGCCCGGCACCGCTGCCAGTGGCCTGTCATGGTATATGAAGTTGTGTTTGGACACCCTGCAGAGTGCGAAAGCCAGCTTGCGCTATGATCTGCAGTGGGTTTGCCTCGCTTACCCTCAACAAGCGGTTCTGCGCCAGACCCCAGCTGCTCTGCTGCTGCTGCCGCAGAGTATGAGAGCCGTGTGGCGTCAATAACCATGGTGGAGCTGAGCGGCTGCCCCATAGGCCTTCAGCAGGTGCTGCGCCAGATGCTGTCTGCCTCGCCTGCCGCCCGGCCGCCGGTGATAACGTTTTCGGGCAGCCAGTACTTCCAGGTAAAAGCTTGCTGCCCACCAGTGACCCCATTGAAGAGCGTGGGTGATTGGGTTGATGATACCATGGTACTGGTGCAGAGGGAGCCATGTAGGCTGGGTTGTTGGTGCTGCCAAGGCAGACTGCTTGTTCCGAAGCCATGCACCGTCTCCCTGTGGTGGGGACTCTGGCCTCAGCGTATGGTGGAAGTGTAGGGCATCAGAGAACCTTGATCCAACTCGCAGCCGCAGCTTCTTTCTATGCATCCAGGCAGTGCAGAGCGCTGCAGGCTGGGCGAGGCGACGCGTTTCAACAAGTCTGCCCATGGCAGCAGGCCAGCAGCCATGTGGAATGTAGCACCGGGCTGGCTTCCACTCAAGGGCTACTGTCAGGGCTACTCTCAGGGCTACTGTCAGGGTTACTTCAGGGCTACTCTCAGGGCTACTGTCCTCGTCGCTGCAGGGCGACGTCATGCTGCGGGGCCTGCGGTTCCTCGACACCATGCTGCAGCGAGACATGCTCCAGAAGGCCGCCTTCCTCAAGGACCTGCCATCCCTCTGCGCCCTCTTCGACCCCCGGGTGCTGCGGCTGAAGGTATGGGTGGCGGGGCGGTAGGGACAATACGTATTTTCGTTGTGCTTCTCAGTTTACGGGGCCGCACTTGCCTGGAAGGAACCTGTCCCTGCATGCACCCAGTTTCAGCTGGCGGAGCTGTGGCTGGAGGTGGGGTGAACGTCAGTGATGAGGGAGGAGGGGGGTGTCTGTCGTGACACACTGCCGATGACCCCCTGTGTGAACCATCGTATTGTTCTTCCCGGGAGGGCCCAGCAAACCATGCGCCTTGGTGGCACCACGTGGCCATGATAAGCAGGCACCCCGCATATCCCTCCTTGCCAGCGTTGGGAACCTCCACCACAGGAGCTGACGCCAGGAGGGAGGGGGTTGGCCTGCCTGGAGGAGGCGCGGCGGGGGAAGTGGTGGGGCAATTGATAGCTCTGCCAGGGGCTTTGACCATGTGCCTTCCGTTTGCAGGCCCTTCCCGCTCTTGTCGCTGTTGATAGTCCTGCTAGGGTTGCTGCATGCTCTCTTGCTCCTGCCATCCTTCCGCTCTCGACCTGTGCATGCCCGCTTTGTTCTGCCGCAGGTGCTCCCGCCTCTTCTCCAGGAGCTTCGCAGTGAGGAGCTCCAGCCTCTGCTGCTCCCCATCGTACTCAAGCTGGTTGAGTGCCAGGATGTGAGTCCCCAAACAAGTCAATCCCAAACAACTTATAAATTAGCTAAAATTAACAACTATAAAAATAGTTTATTGTGCCCAAAAAAGTCACCAGGATATGTTGTTGCTGCTGCTAGGGTTAGTGCTTGTTAGCTGTATTAATATGGCCTCCTGCACTGTCAGTTTTCATGCAGGGCATGGTAGCATGCCTGTGTTGCTCTCCTTGCTCCCCACACCCTCTGTGCAAGGCTCTCACTCACTACAGCACCATCGCAGCACTGTCACATCCACCCACACCATGTTGTGGCGTTGCTCCTGTGCAGAGCACCCAGTTTGCAGATGACACGCTGCCCACGCTGCGGCCGCTGCTGAGCACGGCCAAGGGGGAGGCTCTCCTACTGCTGACTCAGCAGGCGGGCCTGCTGGCGCGCGTGGCGCCCAAGGGCGCCGGGGAGGCGCTGGTGCCGCAGCTGTTGGTGCGGGCGGCTGAGCATGGTGAGCGCCGGCGGGGGGAGCAAAGTCTTGCGCCAGTCCACTACTTCCACTGTGTTTTGAAGATAGGCCTGCCACATGGCATGACATAGCTGCTGGTGGAGCGGCAGGGCCGATCAGGGCTAGCGCTAGTTCCTTGGCGCCGTGCTTGTGTACTGGTGCCCTTCAAGGCTGGGATGAGGTGGCCCAATGTGCAGGTCGAAAATGGCCTGTCCGGGGGCCATTGTCCTGTACACTCTTGGGATGCTGCCTGACGCTGGCTGCGCTTGCCGGCTCTGGCAGCCACCACGCTGCCTCCATGCCGGACAAAGCCTGGGGCATGAGAGGCACTCCCTGGATCCACCCGGGGCCTGCCGCTGCTCCCCTTCCACACCAGTTCTGGGATGCTACGCTGCACCAGGGATGCTGTTCAGCTGCAAATGTCATATGTAGTGTCCTGGTCTAAGATAACTCTTTGGGTGACGAACTACCGCGAGGCACACGCTGTGCAGGGGATGCCCGGTGCCATGAGGAGATGCTTCGGCAGGTGTCAGCGCTGGCAGACTCGCTGGAGTACGAGCCTCTCAAGGCCCAAGTGCTGCCGGCGGTGCTGGTGGGTGGGTGGGGGGTGGGGTTTGGGGGCCATCTGAGCGGGCATTGGTCCACACCTGGAACAGCACGAGGTCGCCCACGATATTGATGTGCCAATGTGACTAGCGGCGGCTGTGCCTGACGCGCAGCATGTAGGGTTGCGGTTGTTGCTTTCCTGCGGGGGCAGGGACGCCCACCCTTGGTTCATATTCTGGGGCCTCCTGACGTTGCTTCCCTGAAACCTCCCTGAGTCTCTCTTGCCCCAGTCCCAGCCAAAGTCTTATCCCACCCACGTCCCTGCAGAGCGACGCAGCGCCAGCCGGCTGAGGAACTGCATTTGAACCCCATACACTCACTTGCAAACAAGCAGCGACCTGGGCAGCATGCCGACCCTGGGTGCAGAGCCTGTGCCTAAATACCACGTCCGCGGCCGTGAGGGTGGGCGCCTTCCAGGCCCTGGTCCGGCTAGTACCCCGGCTGGACCAGGCAGAGGGCGTGGGCATGCTGGGTGCAACCGCCCAGGTAAGCAGTGGACGGCTTGTTGTTGAGGTGTTCCCTTGCCTTTTCTGGTCTGTTTTTGACAGGTTGAAGGGCACCATCAGGGTTCAGAACAGAGGCCAGCCGCAGAGGGCCCAAGCCTAGGTGCGTACATGCTCCACGCACACTGCCCCGCCGCAAGCACGCGTGCCCTCCCCGCATCACAAACTATAATGGCACGTCACAGCCATGGTCTCCTGCGGGCTTGTGAAATGCAGCAGTCACTGGGCACCAATGACACCTGTCCTTGCAACCTCCACAGGTGACAGCCGTGGACAAGACCCCCGCCACCACCATGTGCGCCCTTGCCCTGGGTGAGGCCCTGGCCAGGCAGTGGGGGCCCCGTCTGGCAGCAGAGAAGGTGCTGCCCATCCTCTGCCCGCTGCTGGTGGTGCCCTCGCTGAACAACCAGCAGTTTGCAGCGGCGGTGCGCACCGTGAAAGACCTTGTGGGCAGGTAAGAAAAACGTTAAGGAACCAATGTGGAATGATGGCTGGTGCTGCTCGTGTGTACGCTGGGTTGCTGTCCACGTCCAAGTGGCCTGGTCAGCAGGAGAGCGTGAAAGCGCGTCACATACGGAAATGACCACATTGTTGACTGCCAGGAGTGTGGCCCGGCTCACTGAGAGGAACCGTGCAGAGGCTGAAGGCTTGATTGAAAGGGTTAATGGCAGTGATTGGGGTTTGCGGAGCTCTGCTGTGGGTACCAGCTAGACACACGGCTTTCACTGCAATTCGAAGCGCATGCGAAACGGCCAAATATCCTGGCATTTGGTGCACCCATGGCTTCCTCGATGCCTCGTGATTTGGGAACCCTTTCTTAATCCCAACCTAGCAGGCTTGCGGCATACATGTTTAGCAGTTGCATCTCACTCTGCTGGGCAAGTGCCGTGTCCAATGCAGGATTGAAAAGACCCGGGGTGGCGGGACGGATGGCGCCGGCAGCCCCACCGCGGCAGGCAGGCAGGCAGCAGCTGCCGCAGCAAGCGCCGGCAGCACGGGCGCCGAGTCTACAGACTGGCTGGCGACGACTTCCACCCTGCCACCCTCCTATCCCCATGCCAAGGCCAAGGCAACGGCATTGAGCGGCTCCGCTGCGGGCAGCAGCCTCAGAGGTGGTACCGGCAGCCCCGTGGCCACTGCTCGCCGGCCTGGCAGCAGCAATGTCAGCAGCGCGGGCTCCCAGGCAGGGCTGTCTGGGCCCTTGTTCGGCACCGGCGTGTCGGCGGGGACGGCAGAAAAAGGCACAGCAGCGGCACGGCCGGAGCTGCGGAGCAGCAGCGGCAGCTTAGGTAGCGGCGGAAGCCTCAGCGGCACAGTGGGGTTGGGCGCCGCGCCTGTCAGCCAGCAGCGCTCGCCGCTGGGGGCGGCAGCAGCCACGGCGGCCACACAGGGCGCCGGCCCTGTGGACCCCTTTGCCTGGCCCCCACCGATCCACCAGCAGCAGCAGCAGCAACAGCGGCTGGGGACAGGAGGAATGGGTACAGGCCCTGCCATGGCGGGAGTTCCACTCTCAGGTGGGCCCCCCAAGGGTGGAGCCCCCATGCGGACCTCAACAGCAGCCAGCAGTGACCCCTTCGCGGGGCTGGACCTCACGCCCCAGGCGGCAGGATCCAATGCTGCCGGCCGGGCCGCGGGTGGCGCCAGCGGCGGAGGGATGCTGGGTGGTGTGGTGGATCCCTTTGATGCGCTCACGCTGTCGGGCACGGGCAGGGGTCCCTCCAACCAGCAGCAGCAGCAGCCGGTGCGGCAGCCGCAGCAGGTCGCTGGGTGGGGTGGAAGAGGCGGGGCACCTGGCCCTGGAGAGTCTTTGATTTAACAGTGAAAGCCTTGCTAGGGGGTGTTCAGATCCGTCCTTGCCTAGGCAACGGTGGTGGCACCTCACTAAGCTGATGCTACTTGGTAAGCGGCCGCTTCTGTTTGTTGTAGGCGGTCTTTGGGGTCGCTTATAATGGTGCGGCACCTTGCTTGTCAGTCCTATTCATCTGCTACCGTGACTATGTATCCCTTCGTGCGCTGCTTGGAACTGGCCTATTACGAAAAGACCCAGGACGTGCAACCAGCTTGCCATCCACAGCTCCACAGGGTTCGCCCAAGACAGTGAGTCTCAGGGCAGTCAACGTGGAGGCGCTCACCGCAACGTGCTTTGCTATGCCTGCAACGGGATTTCTCCAGCAGACGGAGAAGCTTAAACACTTCCAAGTTGCTCGCCTTGGCGCTCGCGCTTTGGCTGCTCCTCAAGGGCCAAGCAGGATTGCGGTGCAAGGCACTCTCGCTTTGGAGTGGCACTTTAATGCAATACGCCATGGCTTCGGAGGCGTTGTGAGCCAGGGCTTCAGTCGTGATCATGATGGTGCACCCGATGGCCGCAGGGACCCGGGGCACGGCAAACGGGAAGGCAGGAGTTCAGCTTTACAAATTGAAGACTGCCAGTCCAAGCAGGCCCTGGAGACTGAGGGTGGCCTGCAGTGCTGGCAGCCAAGGCTTCAGGCCTATAGATCCCACAGCCGGCAAGAAGTTAACAGTTGCCCCCCTAACTCCGAAGGCACCTCCGAAGAGCCTGACAGAGGTTCCTGCCGGTGGACCCAGGGTAAGCAGCAGCAACACGGTTGCCTCAGCTGCACCGCGTGGGATGCTTGCGTTTTTTTGATTTTTTGGAGACACAATACTAATATACAGAATACCCATACTTGCGACTTGGCTGATGCAGCTAGCACCTCCTACACCGCTGTCTAATCCTTGCTGTCACGTGCATCCCATCCTTATACTGGCTCTGCCATTCAGCCTGCCGCTCAGTGCCAGGTGCTACTGTTGCCGGAAGTCCCCCTAAGAGGCGTGGTGCACAAGGTAGCTGAGGGCTTCAAAGCTAGCTTGTATACTGTCTGCAGGGCGTGTTCCTGGTGGGGTTCCGCGCTGAGGATGGCGAAACACTGCGCCGCTGGTTCCAGCAAATGGAGCCTGGGTTTGTCGTCTCCCACTGCCCAGCAGCTGTGCTGGCTAATCAGGCAGCAACGCTGAGGCAGGCTCTGGGCTTGTCGGGGATTCCGGTGGCACCAGCACAACCGGTGTCGGTGGCGGCAGCAGGGACAAGCGACGCGGCAGCAACGCCCGCATCGAAGGTGCTACCACCTGCGGCGTCAGCGTCAGCAGAGGGGGTCAAAAGCGCGGCAGCTTCTTCCCATAGAGCGGATCAGGTGGAGATCCCTGCATCTCTGCCAGAGGAGCAGCAGCATGAGCTGCGGCTGCCTGAGCAGGCCTGGGAGCCGACCCCAGCCTGGGTCCCTCCTGTGGTGCTCTTCTCCGGCATGGCAGGGGAGGAAATCGTCGGCCTGATAGAGCTCTGGCCACAAGAGCTAGGCAAGTGCACGAGCGGGCTTTTGATGGGTTGGGCTACATAGCCCGGGCATGCGGGGGCAGTGCTGGCATTGGAACCACCCCGCCCCTGTTCATCAGTTTGCAACAGTTTCTTAGACAGTAGTAGGCCCCCCTCATGACCTCATCTACCTTCTGAGCAATCTTGCCCCTGCAAACAGATTGGGGTGCCTTGCTTGCAGACCAAGAGGCAACCTCATTTGCGGCTGTGAGCGAGGGACTGCTAGATAAGCCGCTGTCAAGGCTGGTCCTTGACATTGCAAGGGCTAAGCTCCAGGACGTCACTTCAGCCCCGTCAGGGCCAAGTGAGGCACCAGTTGCTGCTGCTGGTGCACCTGAAGCAGCTGGAACACCGCCAGCTGGCGATGGTGGTGATAGTGGTGTGATGGAAACGGAGGATATGCCAGCCGAGGATGAGTCAGGTGGGGGTGGAGGGTGCTTCAGGCTGCTTGCGTGATGGGAAAGGAGGGGTATGTGTGTGGTGGTGGAGGGGGGGGGGGGGGGCCTCCCTTGGCGTCACCAAAAGCTGGGTATAGCCGGAAAGGCTTGTCGGTAGGTAAGGTATGGGTGCCTCTGGCACCTACGCATGGCGTGTGGTTTGCTGCATGGCAAGCCCCCGTTACTTTTCAGTCTCATAGGAGTGCTCTTCTATTTCAAGGACACGGCATGCCTTGTCACTCTGGTTCTCTCCTGAAGTGCCTGCTCTGTTGCCTGCTGGAGCTGCTTAACCCGGATCTCTGCAAGGATTGGTGCACGATTCACTGAATGGCCGGGCCGTGTCCCTTCTTTTCTCCTATGTAGGGCTAAGTTCAAAGGTGCGGGAGTACATGCTAGTGAATGCAGCAGGCGAGGTTGAAAGTGAGGCCCTGAGCTTACCGATACTAAGGGAGAAGCTCCGCAACAGGGTCCGAGAGAAGCAGGACAAGCAGGCGGCTGGAGAGGCTTCAGAGGGCGAAGTGCAGAAGGGGAAGAAGGCGAAAAAAGACAAGCAGCTCGATCCAGAGGACGACCGTGTAAGGGCGGCTGTCCTGGAAAGCAAGAAGCAAGGCCGGGCAAAGAGCACAAAGAGCGGCGGGTTTGGGGCCGCTGGCGGTGGCAGGCCCCGGGGCTTTGGCTAAGCGGCGATGCTTGTGAAGAGCGGATGCTGCTCTTCTCTGGTGGAGGGGCCGCCAGTTGCAGCAGTACAGAAGAGTGGTCATGAAGGCGGAACAGGTTAGGACTGTATGTTGGCAGTGTCGGCGTCATGAGGGTGTTGCTGGCGGTAGGGGCAGGGGTGGAAACCGAAGTGAGCATTGTACACGGCTCTATGACTAGCCCCTGCGTCAGTGCAGTGACAGCCAGGGCACCGCTGGAGGCTGGAGAGCCAGAAGTCAGCCAGGGCACCGCTGGAGGCTGGAGAGCTATAAGTCACTAAGCTTGCCAGGACCGCAGAAGGCAGCCAAAACATAAGTGTACACCATCGCAGAGCATCTTTTGCACTGTCTAGAGGCTCCACGTGGTTGAAGTATCCATGCAGGGTTCCCTTGAAAGCTTCAGGCTTGAGTTCTGCATTTGGCATGCTGCATGCCAGGCTGCCTGATGCCATGGAACCCCCAGTAAATGCACATTATTGCATTTTTGAGTTGGGATTCAGGGGGGTCCACCAGGAATCGTGCAGATGCGTTCATCAGGCGATGGCTCGTTTTTCCATGCGCTGTAATCGTGGCGTTGTGCCTCCCTTGACAGCTGTGCTCCTCGGCGGACCGCTGACTGCTCCTAACTTTGCCACGCCAAGTCCTGACAGGTGGGGAGGCCTTATGAGCCTATCGAAGCTGCAGTCGACGTTCATCGGACACATCCAACAGGGCATGGCAACCCGTACACGTGATGGGCCGGCAAGCGGCATGATCGCCCTTGCTGCGGTGCAGGGGTTCCAACTAGCCAGCTCAACAAGTGGTATATAGAGAAAGATGGAGATTGACGGCAGATCAGGACGGAAGCAGAAGGTAGAGAGGCCTGGAGCCACGTGGTCCTGACTAGGTCCTGCTTCTCATGTATCCCATGAGCACCTGCTGCCAGCGGCCTCGCATCGATGCTGGCACCAAGCACCGTAAAGGCTTGACACCAGTTGAGAGAGCTCAACATGCAGGACATCAACGGGCAGTGGGCCATGTTTGCAGGGCCGTGGTTTTAGAGAGCCGATGGAGACAGACGACCGGACGAGGGGAGGGGACTATGACTCACTCCCCGCTGACAGGGCAGGGCCAGGGCCAGCCAAGTGTGAGTACACAGGATGGCATGAGGGGCTTATAGTGCTACAATTGTGTATCTTGTTTGACTGCATGACAGGGCAGGGCTCCCTGGCCGGCCCGGCGGCGCCAAGGCTAGCCGATAGGGTTCGGATTGGGGTCTGGCAACCATGCTGAATGGGGTACAGTGGCATGAGACCCGCAGACCTTGCTCCCACCGGCCACCTTCCGTCGTGCCTGCTTGGAATGGGGCATGTGGGGCACCTAGCAGCTGGCATTAGTGCGGGTTTGAGAACTAGAAACCCCCTGCCGGATGTTTCCGGAGAACTGAGGGCGCTGACTGTGAGGGTGCACGCGGGCTGCCATGCCTGTGTAGGCAGGAGATTGCTGCGCTACTGGTCCCCTATTCCCTGGTTCCGGCTGTCGGTAGCCGGGCGCTGCTGTTGATATTAAGTCTCTAGGACTTTTTACTCTGTACCTTGTGTGCACCTTCCAGAACCGTCTCTCCGTTGCCTGCAGCCGTGGAGGGGTGGGTGCTGGTGGTGACGGGCGTGCACGAGGAGGCGCAGGAGGAGGACCTGCACGAGGCCTTTGCCGAGTTTGGCGACGTGAAGAACATCTACCTCAACCTGGACCGCCGCACCGGCTTTGTCAAGGTGGGGTGACCAACGGGTGCAGCGAGCACATCGCCGTCTGCTGTGCCGTGCTGTGCTGTCCTCCAGCTGTCACACAGCAACGTAGCAGGCTGCTGGGGATTCAGTTGAGGGTTGAACCAGGAAGGACAGAGGCAAGGCTGGAAAGCCAGGGCAGGAGTAGTGCCGGTCGCAAGCACCATGTTGCTAGCTCTGGCTACCACGTAGCGTGCCAGCTCCTGCTAAGTTGCATTGCAGGGCTATGCGCTGATAGAGTTTGGGACCAAGCAGGAGGCACAACAGGCCATTGATGAGCTGAATGGAAAGGAGCTGCTCACACAGGTGTGCTGCGCTTTGCACTGCTGTGCTGTGGTGGGCATTCCAAGTTCGGGTTGTAGCGTCTTTGGTTTTGTGTTGTCTTTGCATGGGGCAGCGGACAAGTATGTCGCAGGCAACTGGAGATCTGGTATGGGCATTACATTTGCAGCTGGTTTTGCTCTGGCAGCTCTAGCCTGCAGCACCCAGCCTTCGCATTGGCCAGCAAGTGGCCTCGCCCAACAGATAAGGGGCCTGCGTCGGCAACCACGCCTGACGCGGGTGCTTGCCTGCAGGTCATCCAGGTAACCTGGGCCTTCAGCAGCGGCCCACTGCGGAAAGCGCGGCGTTGAAATGCCCGTCGGGGCGTGGCAAGGGCGAAAGGGCTTAGGTGTCATGTCTACCGACCTTGTGCACGGCTAGGCAGGGGTTAGCATGCCTGGAGTGGCCCTGCGGCAAATGGGTGGTTCTGCGGAAAGCCGTGCCAGCGGATGCTGGGAAGTGGTTGTTGCTGCACAGTCATGACTTTTTGGTCGCCCTTACCTCTTGAGTTGGCGGCGGCCCCGGATAGGACAGTCAGTGGTATGGCTCTGTCTGCACTGCCGGGTCTCATAAGTTACCGGGTTCCCTGGCGCCATGGACGACCCCCTTGATCTGTGCGAGACAGTGTCGTAGCACCCACTGTCTGCGCGTTTGGCGTATGGAATGTTTGCAGATGTGTTTGAGTGACATGGAAGCTTGACGGGTACAGCTATGGTGTGGAAGGGAGAGAATCACCCCCTTGGCCCGGTTTGAGGGCCATAAGGCATGCCCTAAGCTTTGAAATGCAGCCGTCATGTGAGCAGTTCCCACTGGCAGGCCCAGAGCCCACTATCCCCAGGGGTGGGTGGATCCTTTTAACAAACCCAAGATATACACGCAAGGACGTAAGAAGATGGCCTCCAGCAAGTATTGCTGACAACCAGCTATATCTTGCCCGCTGCGCCTGCTGAGCTAGAGAGAACTGCAGCTTGTCAGCTTAATCCGACTTTGCAAATATCCCTGCTTTGTCATCGTGCAATTGATCTATGCAGCTGGGTCTTGGGCGCCGTAAGGTATATGAGCGCTTGCTGGGGACTGCTCGCTGGATGGCAACCAAGCGTCAAGCCAGCAATGCTGACAGACCTCTGCCGCCTCCCAAGAGAAGGACTCAGACCACTGTTAAGGAGCCCGAGGCAGGCAGTACTGACTTGGGGCAGGGCGCCTTTGTGGACTTCCAGCCACACCTCTTCCCTGCAGCGGAGGCAGCAGCCCTTCTGCAACAGTTGGAGGAGGAGGTTGGATGGGAGCAGCGGGAAGTGTTTATCATGGGGCGCAGAGTTATGCAGCCTCGGTTAATAGCCTATATGGCAGATGGCCCCTCGCTCCAGTATACCTATTCTAGAGCAACCTTGCAACCAGGACCTTGGAGCGATGCAGTACTCAGAATCAAGGTGCACTGTTGTTTCACCTTCATTGGGGCGCCGGCTCCAGCTGCTGCAAGCTGTGCTGTTAACTGCCACCGCGGATCCTTTGCTTTTCCTGCTATTGGCACTTGCCTGCTATTGCGCACCCTTGCAACCTGTGCGGGCATCAAGTCCCCGCTTGGTTTTCTGTGCCCAGGCAGCCGTGGAGCGCGCTACTTCGACCACCTTCAACTCTTGCCTGATGAATTACTACCGCAGCGGCAGCGATCACATGGGCTGGCACTCAGATAATGAGCCTCTGTACAGCAATGAACCCTGTATAGGTGTGTTTCAGGCCCTTATGGGATAACACTGCCAGATATGAGTTGCAGGGACTGCTCTGTGCACAGTCCTGGTGCTTTTGGGCTTTGCATTGATGATACGGATGCATTGGAGGGCCCTGTATGGTATCTTGTAGGTGTGCTCAAGAGCAACAACCTTATCCTTGGTTCCTGCAGCATCAGTATCATTTGGCGTGCCGCGGGAGTTCATCCTGCGCAGCAACGCCCAGCCTGCAGACAAGTACCGCTTCCGTCTGGGGACTGGAAGCCTGCTGATCATGCGGGGCACCGTGCAGCAGCACTGGATGCACTGCGTCCCCAAGCGGAAGGGGCTGGAGGGGGCAAGGGTCAACCTTACTTTCCGGCAAATAACCAAACCGGAGAGTTCTAGACGAGCCATGAATAAAGGAGGTTAGCAAGCTCTAGACTAGCTGTTGCACATAGAATGCCTGCCTCACAGAGATAGAAAGGAGTTGTGTGCCTTCCATTGTTCAGCATCAGCTTCACATTATCTGGACTCATGGCAGTAGCTCATTGGCTGTTTTTGCTCAGACGTTCAGCAGCCAGTGCCTATTGTCTATGCTGGATGAGTCTGGCGGGTTGCCGGGAGGTAGGAACGATCTTTTCCCTAGCAGCGGCTTGCTGGCCGAGTATGTATGTGATATTAGCAAGGGGGGCAGGTAGTGCAAACAGGAAGTGAGAGCTGGGCTGGACTGACAGGGCTGAGTGCAGAATGAGCCTGAGGTTTGAGCCAGTAATCTCTCCCCAAGATAAGCTAAGGGCACTGGAAGACTAGATGCAATTTGACTGAAGCAGGGGCAGTCGAGAACAGGGTTATGATGTATCTACACCTGTTCAGGTCGGTCTACCGCCTTCAATGTCTCCCTTGTTGTCAAAGATGATCACTTCACTTTTGTCACTTCTTGGACAAAACATTAACGGTTGGGGCATTTGTGGGGATACTTCTAGTTCACCAACACTTGTTTCCAACATGGGCCGCCGGGCACGCCGCCCGCTGACTCCACACTGCCCGACTGTCACAGACTGCCGGCTTGGGCCTCTTTTTGCACGGCTACAACACTACTATACACTCTTGAGGCGCTGTGATTGACAGGAATCTCGTCACCACGTTGTCATTGCTCGGCCTCCATGTTACGGCCCGCACCCGTTGAGACCACTGAAGCGAACGCCTCGGCTTGAAATGACAGCCCAGAAGCTAGAGGAAACCAGACCAGATCTGCATGGGGGACTTGAGGGTCAGCCCGAAGGGGTATAGAAGCCGCGTCGAAGGAGCTGCTACTGAGCAGGCAAGTCACGCCATGACTCACGCGTAGAAGTTGTCAACAAGGCCAGATCTTGTGGTATGAAACACTTTAGGCTCCTTACCTGATGTGCATTTTTAGGAGCCATGCTGCCTACCGACGTCTTTCGCCGCATATTGAGGAGGGCCCTGCAGCAAGAGCAGGCTTCATTTCGCAATAATGTTGTCTCGGCCATGATGAGCGTGGGGGACAGTCTCACAACTCCCTTCAGACTCCCCTCAGAGGAGCTTGGCCTAAGTAGTGGGACACCAGGACAGCTGCAGCTGGCTCCTGTTGTAGTCAAGGGCCGGTGCTCGGCAGTTGACCTGCTGGTGTGCCCCCTCGGCAGTAGCTGCAAGTCCCTGCGTGCTGTAAACTACACGCGTCTGCTCAAATATGCCGACCTCGACGGCCTCCTTGCGCTGGCCCAGAAAGTCCAGGTGAGGAACGACAGTTGGTGTGGGTGTATTGCCCTGCGCTGGGCTGCACAAAATATGTCCTATGTGCGGGGCTGGGGCGTGAAAGCCTCTGACGGGTTAGCAGGGTCGACCTGTCAGGATGCTGGCTAAGGCCGTAAAAGACAGTGGGGCTACCTGGCCTGGATCAGATGGTTGCGCGCGCGCCCCC